>JAOVYX010018728.1:0-19646 GCA_035668315.1 Drosera spatulata
CAAGACTTCAAAGTAACACCCTCCCCATTCCCACACCAACCATTCACCAAATCCCTTTCACTCTCCACCACAAAAGATGGCCCAGATTCATGAGTTCCCATCCAAAACTCGGCATACGCCTTCTTTGGATCGATCCCGACACCAGAATTCACTGAACAAAGCCCAGAAACAACAGAATCAGACCCAATCTTGCCCCAATCATACTCCTTCACTGAACACCTAAGTCTCTGAAACATACCCATGTTGGATAACCCACCATTACCCTCCATCAAAACCTACAACAAAATCACTTCTTGATCAAAACCCACTTTCCAGAACACCCTAGTAAACCCTAAAACCAATCCAACAGTGTCAAAATCACTAAATTCCAAGCATACCAAGAAACCCTTTGTATTCCCACAAGTTGGGAATCAGAATCAAGCATATTTGGGTGGGATTTGGATGAAATGGGGAATTGGGTTCTTCAAAGAAGACAAATGGGTGCTGATAATGGAATCTAGTTGGGAACATATCCATGCCATTGGGTGAAAAACCCAAGCTTGGATTCGACTTTATAGCGCCAAAATGAGAAGATTGAGGGGATACGGTTACAGATAGAGTAATGCAGAAGATATGGGATCACTTTCTGTGATTGGGCTGTTGAAAAATATGTGAATCACTGGATTTCTGTGAGATTATATGAAGGGAGGAATTGGAGAGGGAGAGGAAGGAGAGGAGTCGGTGGGGATGGCACTTTGCGTGTGAAAAAGTATTGTACAAGGGCTTTTGAGAGCTAGATTAGAGACAAACAAGGGGGCTTTTGAAAACAAGGGGGCTTTTGAAGGTCTCCACTCAACCTTTTTTTTAAAGGTACGAATTTCAGTAGTCTTAAAATTTATGTTGATTATATCCGTTGATTTCGGTCAAAATTTTATCTGATGTTGATGGGGGACGCCTTATCAGTATCCGGGGAATTAGTCGAGATGCGCACGAGTTGCCCCGGACACCCTCGTCATAAAAAAAAAAAAAAAAAAAAACAAGGGCTTTTGAGGTCTAATGTCACTTTATGACCCCATGAAGGTATAAACATCGATGTTAATATGTGAGTTAAGTATATAAGCTTCCAGGTTTCATTACGTTTCTAGTATTTCGAAAACTGATCTAGTATATAATCATTTTAGATCACAGTCATTAATATTTACAATGATTGAAATAAAAAAATTCTTTAATGTTCATCATTTTTTTATAATAATAGGAATAAAATCATGAATATATAGTTCGAATTGATTATGAATCAATTCATTAAATTAGATAAACATTCATCAAATCATTGTATCTGATGGTTTGACTCGGTGTCTAGATCAAGTGATGTTGCGAATCTCATATCAATGTACAATTGTACATGTTCAAACCTTATGATCCGTGCATTGGATTCATGGTTCAGGAGAAAACAAAGCAGAGTTGGGATTTTTGCCTACGTGGGGTTTCCTTGGATGCGAAGCTTGAATTCAACTCACGTGCCAAAAGGGCCCCGAAGTTTTTGGTAGATCTAGCATTTTGTTTTGGTGGAATTTTATTGAAACTTTGCCCACCAGTTTTCATAGGATTGAAAACGTTGAAAAGTAGTTTAAGTTGAATTAAGATTTGTTATTAGATTAGGAATTGACTTGAGGATTTTGCCAAACATTCACTTATTTATTCTAATTTTATGACTAGTTCTAGATGTTCAAGCATTTTGCACTAACCGTCTGTGCAACAAGACCTAAATGAGAGTGAAATTTCGTTTTGGTCTGAAAAATTCAAGAAATGGTATATAATCCCTTTGTAGTAAAATGATAAACAAGTTATAAGAGAACTTTCTTTCTTGTAGAACTTTCATGGCTTGATACACAAATGAACAAATAAAGAAGAAAATATAGTTACCAAGTAATGAACTTTTTTATGAGGATATTACGAACAAATTGTGAGAGTAGTATTTTTCGTGGTATATATCATACGCAAATATATGTTAATGACTAACAAGTTAGAAGTTCTATTGTTATTTTACGAGATAATTCACATCGATATAATAAGTGTGAGGGCCTACAACAATGACGGAAGGATCTGTATGATCAATTCGTTTATAAAACAAGAGTTTGCCAAAAAAAAATTAATGATAACAAAACAGAATTTTTTTTCAAGGAATAAAATAATTTTTAAAATTATCAAATTGTTACTTCCTCTGTCGTTTATTACTTACAATATTTTTTAATTTGGTCCGTCTTTGTAGTATATGCAATATATTTATATTGCACTCCACTAACTCCTCTTTCAAATACAGTAAATCTCATTGTCATTCAAAAAGTATTGGTTTTATATTACTCAACATTAACACAAATTAAAAACAAACTTAAAACTTTTTGCAGAGTCAAAATATTCCTTTTGATTCGGGATAGAGGGGGTACATGTTTACGATATAGTATATCGCGAATTAACGAAAATGTACATGACATTTACAAGTAATGAGATGAGTATAAGAGTTATTGTCTCACGTGGACTTAACTCTAGCGATCGAAGTATTAATAGTTTTTCTTGGGTCAAATGATCTAAAGATGACGGTTTCATTATTGTAAAAGCTAATGATGTAACTTCAAATAAATGACTAAGGAACAAACACACGCAACGATATGAAAAATCGAGTTTTATATTTGTGATTAGGTAGGGTTATTATTTCGTTTTTCGATTGATCTAGTTATTATGTCGTATTATATAGTCGTTCAACAATCTTCGTTATATATTGGAATCCCTAAATTGTGATCTAAACTCTCTCAAGTCTTAAGTTACGTCCAACAAATGTCGTCTTTAACACCTTTCGGTGAGAGGCCATTGCGTGGTAGATAACATTAAGTTATTGGGTTTTCTAATATAATCTCACACGTCATATAAGCGATCTCTCGATCTTGCATTCAATGTGCGGATAAGTGGCCCGGACTTGACATGAAAATCTCCTCTTGGAATCAAGAGATGTCACAAATCATCTAACGGATGATCAAACTGGTAAAGCATTTAACACAACCACAAACCATAAACAATAAAAGGTTAGATAAATGACCCAAAGTGACTTGAATAGAATCATCAAATTACATCATAATTCTAGATAGAGGTTTACCGCATGATTTGTTGGAGAAGATAATTCATCAAACACGTAGTGTTCAAACAAATCATCTCAATAAAAATGACAAAACAAGTAAGTAAAGAAATTCTAAACCCTTCACGAGAGAAAAGATCCACGCTGCTCCTTTCGAGAATCTTATCGTCTCTTGAATTGCCTTTGTGTGTTCAATCCTTGGATGATTTGATTTGGGGGCTCAAAAGAGCAATTTATAGGTTTCAAGGCGTATGGGATTTTCGAAATTCGTGTCCGAATGGCTTGTATAAAGCGCTCAGACGCTTTGAGCTTAGCACTGGTTCTTCGCTTCAGGAAAAAGGACTTTGCCCCCCAGTAGCTTGATGCCTTGTGCTCGGGCGATTTGGGCCCTAAACAGGTTGCCTCATCCAGTCATTCTCAGGTTTGTGCTCGGGCAGCCTATTGGCTTGCGCCTGGATGCTTTGATGTTTTATCCGAAACTTCTTTTTTCTTCACTTGACTTTGTTTTCGCTTCGTCCTTTGTTTGATCACATTTCATTTTCGACGTCTTTGATCTATCCTTTTACTCGTTTTTACCTGCAAATCACATAAAAGTATTAACGCACGCAAAGATAGCAAATTACACTAAAATCAAAACGAATGTGCACAAAAGAACGTCGAAGTACGTGAGAAAATTAAGTGTAAATTGAGCTAAACAGTGCAAATCAATTATAAATATATAAAGCTATTTTAGGGTTTCTTGATATCAAAGTTTGGTTTGTTTTGGTATTAAGTTTGTTTGGCCATATATTAATTACTACACACTATATTTAGTGTGACTTATTCTATTTATTTAATTTCTTATGACTCTACACTATCCTAACATATTGTTATATTATGCTATAAAATCATACATTACAAGATGAGATTGATATGCGAGAACATGAAGAACTTTTAAGAACAAACGACAACAAACAACTACAAATATAGAAGCAAATTACGAGAGATATGACCACTACCCGAACAACTTAATAGATATCAATTACAAAGATCACAGATTAATGTGCATCAATGTATGTAAAACATATATAACTGACATTACACTGCAAGTATAATTTTTGTTATCCATTAATACACAATATGCATATTTAAATTTTATAGTGCAAAATTGTTTTATAGCAATTTTGTTTACCCTTTTAACTTGAAATGGATTTATATCAAGATATGATGCCAATGTATTTCCTCAAAGTTGAGTGAGCTAATTAAATACTCCATCCGTTCCATAATACATGCTAGCATTTTTTTGTCCTAATATATATACTTATAACCTTTTCTCCTTATTAAATTTTTAATATAAAAAAATTAAATCAATCATGTTTTATTATAGTATGTCTCACTACATCCTCTCTTAACTGGTTCAGTAAATCCGATTATCTCTAAAAAATATTTTTTATCATAAAATTTCATAAAAATTTAACATATGTATAAAATCTTACATCGAATCAAATAATTATATGTAAATTGAAAAGGACAGACTAGTTGAACTTAAATTCTGTGTAAGGACTTGTCATTAGAAAGAGGTAAAAGTAGGTTTTTTTTACTATAGATTACGGGGGTGATATTTTTATGATTTTATCACCATCACAACTCGTACACTACCGCACAACCCGCCACAACACCACCAGTTGCCGAAACATCAATTGACTCAGTATATTCTCTTCAGTCTTCTCCGTTTCCGAACTCACTCGTAGAACACTAAGATTCGATCTATCTAGCTCACAAAGATCCTATCTTTCTATCATTTCCATCAAAATAGCAAACACCTTGGAACACTTTGCATTAAAATCTTTTAACAGATTCTTTATTTTATATATTCAAATTTAACTTTTTTTTTCTCAATTTACAGAGTCTTTGTTTATCATCCACTACATCAGAATCTCTATTTTAAATAGCTAATCTTTACGTTAACAATATACTTATATAATTCACTCATTTCCCACACCTACACCACCATCACTCTCTTCCATCTCTCGGCTCTCACTGCTCCTAACGTCGACGATCGCTCCAAATCTTCGACATCGAACTGATCTATCGCGATGCAGATACAAAATCCACAATACATTGGCGATGGAAAGAGAGATGAAGTCAATCATGGACCTCGATTTCTCTGATCTCGACTCTTCCTTACCCTTTTATCACATCGCCACATCATCGTCGTCGTCAGATGATCATCATCAGCAACATCAGCTCTTTTCGACGAATTCAACACACCAAAACCTAAAATTCCTCAAATCTCAAAACCCAGAATTTCAAAGCTCAATATCGTAAATCCCAAATCTCAAAATTCAATATCTCAAATCCAAAATCTCAAAAGTTAAAAACGATGCAAATGCCCAAAAAAAAGAAAAAAAAAATTAATAGTCATAGATGTTACAGTGAGTAGATAAAATTTGAAAATCATTGTTCATAATTATATTTTTTTCGTTCCATAATAATTACAACATATACGTATTTTGGATTATTTTATACATATAAATACAAATTTTATTTTCATATCAAATCATATCTGATCGTCTCGTAATATATATAGGTTGAAGTACATAACTTACACAACCATTGCTGTTTCACGATAAATTTATAAAAACAAAATACGTTTAATTTGTCGTTGTAGGCATGTTAAAACTTTACATGGACATGCACGTGAAGTCAAAATATTACGATAATTTTGAGAAAAAAAACACATAATAAATAATAATTGAAGATTCAACCACAGATATTGTTATAAATAATAAATAAACTATATATTATACATATTTTAAATAATCCAATCGAAGTGCTCTTATATCTGTTTTGTGTTGGCTGCACAGTTTAAACCCAAAAATTAGGGTTTTTGAGAAGTCCAACAATGGCGGAATACATCTGCAGAGCACTACGTGAGGGATCACAGGAGGGAGAACAAGCTCAAGCTCTCACAATCAAGGACTCCATCGCATCCCCTTTTGGTCTCCACGTCTTCGATCACGTGCTCTGTCAACTCTACGCATCAATTTTGGCCGAAAAATCACAATTCAGGTATACGACGACAACAACAACCCGGAATTCCCGTCCCATAGCAAGGTCTGGGGAGGGCGAGATGTCCAGGTATACTATGCCCAAATCAAAATCCCAAAAAGCATCAAGCAAAAATGAACTTGAATTGAAGCAGTGATTCGATTCTTTGTTGTCATATCAGAGGCATTGTTGTCTTGGCGTTTTCGCGGAGCCCGTCGTATTATCTGGGGTTATTGAGCGAATTGGTGAACCCAGAGAAAATGTGAGTGTTTTTTTCATTTGTTAATCAAGGTGTAATTGTTTTTCTGAGATAGGGGTTTGGATTTGAAATGGGTTTTGGATTGGTGGTGATGACGGTTGTGCAGGGTGAGGATATTGGATTGTTATTCGGACCCTCTTGGATGGAAGCGGAGACTTGCGGAGAGTGGAGTGATTAGATGCGGGTCGGAGGATTCAGAAGTGGTTTATGTGTATAGGGATGTGAGAAATTTGGATAAGTTGCTGAATGAGGTTGTTGAATTGGGGAAAGGTAAAGTCAGATTCTTTCTATGCATAGCGCTTCTTTTTAGCAGCTGAAGGTCGACTTTCAAGAGCTGGGATAGCTCTTGGCCGTTCACGGTGCTGTACACATTTGATAACCTTGGTTGCCATGATGCCAAGCGTATGGATTACTCCGTGGAAGTGGAACCAAGAGTTTGGTTTGTATGGTGTGGTTATTTCTTTTTTATTTTTGATATGCTGCTCATCTTTATACTTAATTTTTTGTTGGTGGGGTGAGTCGTTTGAGATTGAGAGAGGAAGATCAAAACTTGTGCTTAGTCAAAACGTGTACTTTTATAGTCTTTCGTAGCGGTTTGATCTGTTCTTTGACGTGGTTGATGGATAGGAGCTTCTGGAAGATATGGATCTCTATGTCTGCTTTTCAATTGTAATTCATGTTATATTGATTGCCTAGTGCTTAAATTTATGAACGCTAGCTCATGCATTGCGCAGGATTTTATGTGGCGTTCTTTGGTGTGTCATTTTGCTAAGGATCTTTTCTAAGTGGTTGATCGTCTGTTTGCAACTTCAGGGTTGGTTGGGCAAGGAAAAGATCGATTCTGTGTTGCCATAGATTCGGTACTATCTCTTTCATCGATTTGTTGTGTCTGTCTGTCTGTCTTATTGATTCAGAACTCATTGTAGGCCTATCATTACATTTTAAGCTGCCGACATTCTCATGGAAATTGGAAGAACATGTTAGATCTCTGAATTGTTTTATACGTCTGGAAGTAGGCACTATCATCTTCGAGGGACTTATTGGAGGTTTAGTTACATGAAGTTTAACATTAACCTTTGAACTTAGAATTGGGCAAATCAAGTATTCGTCATACAGCATAGTGTCAACAGAACTTTTGATGTGCAGGAGCAAGTAAACCATGGTATTTGCAGATGAGTTTTCATGTGGAAATACATTGTAGGATGATGTTCATCCTTAAGGAACCAAATACTTGCTATCTGTGTTGGAACTCCCCTTGTTCAAGCATTTCTCTGTTAGCTATGACATGTAATCTATCTTGTCAGGTGAGCGAGATGTTGAGGCATGCTTCTTTGTCTTCTGTTGCAGGACTCCTCCATAGCCTCCGTAACCATGGTATGCATTTTATTTTGTGTTTGCATTTGCATAATGGCTTATCCATATGTCCATTTATCATTAAAAGTCCTAGCTTTTATCTCACTGCAAGGGAGTCGGCTGTAAGTGTGACTGCAAAACAAGGGAGGTTTGGCCTATTTGATGGATTGGTTTTTTTTTGCGTTTGTTATGGTTTTCAACATGGTCCGTGATTAGTTAGTCCTCAGAGTGGGTGTTCTTATTCTATTATACTTAAGAGAATTTTTTCTCCTTTGCAGTTCAGGTGTCTAGTACATTTTGGATGGTACATTCAGATCTTCATGACATGCGGACCATCAGTGCTCTCGAGTATGCTTCTTCTATTGTGGCAAGTGTTGAATCATTCACAGGGATCAGAAATGCACGAAATGTTAATCCTGAAGCCATCTCTTTAACTGAGCAGAGTGCTCTGAAAGGAAGGTTTCATGTGCGTGCTAAGAGAAGAAATGGAAGAGTCAAATTGATTGTGAGAAAATTTCAATGATCTGAATTGTTCTGAAATTTTTGTTTACCTTCTATTTCGATGCCATCATTTTTCATTCTTGTATCCTTTTTGCAGTTGGAAAAATTTGAGGTGAAAGAAGCAGGAATTGCATTTATGCCTGTATCGTCAGACGGTGCATCAGCTGTATCTGCTCTTTTGCCTAAGGTTGGTCATTTCTATATCTACTTGGATTACACATTTTCCAACTCTTTCCTCTTCTAATTTTACTTGATCATCTGGATGTTGAGTATAGCCATTGATATATATATATATATATATATATACTGGAAGCGCATTTCACTTTTTTCTAGTCCTTTGTCTGATTTGTAATTCTTTCGCGTGACTTGGGTTTAAAATTTGAATTTCTAGATATTTATGGGTAATAGAGTATTTTATTTATGTGTATTTCGCTGGAAGCTTACTATCAGTGTAGAGGATAAGCTGTGTTATAATGATGTCTGTAATGACTGCAGCCACCATGATCCGTTATAATGAGCACCTGTGTTACATCTTAAGGCGTAGAGGATAAACGACTATAAATTTGTTCTAGGTGTGTATTTAAATACCTGTCTTCCAATTCCGTATATGCAGGTACAATTCAACCTACAGCTCACAGAGAAAGAGCAAATCGATCGCGCCAAAGTCGTACTTCCTTTTGAACATCAAGGTAGTATGCTTGAATCAAATTATCCCATCACTTCCTTCTGCTCCTTTTCTTGGTTCATTTCCTTTTATGTGAGAACTGGTTGTTATACTAACACATTTGTTGGCTGCAGAGAAAACCAAAGCCGAACAGATCTATGATGGTCGACGGTCTCTTTTGCAAAGCAAAGATGATAAGCGATCAAATGAAAAGCCAATTGTAGCTGAGGTTTCAGGTAGAGGTCAGATATTGTATGTTCGAGATTCGGATGATGAGCTGACTGATTCTGATGAAGACCGAGATGATGATTTGGAATATATAATGCCCATTGGAGCCTATGTGATGAACCAACCTCATACATAGATAGCTTATCAGGGTGACTCAACCATGGAAGGGATGTAAACTTCAGCAATCTGTTCTCGTTGCAGATTCTTGATTGGGGAAGTGTGTTATCATTCACTTGAAAACAAATTCTCCTAGGATTATTGTTGTTGTGTCCAAGATTGGCATATATAATGCCCATTGGAGCCTATGTGATGAAACAACCTCATACATAGATAGCTTATCAGGGTGACTCAACCATGGAAGGGATGTAAACTTCAGCAATCTGTTCTCGTTGCAGATTCTTGATTGGGGAAGTGTGTTATCATTCGCCTGAAAACAAATTCTCCTAGGATTATTGTTGTTGTGTCCAAGATTCACCTGTTGTGCCATGCATTTTCTCAATAAATTGATTTTCCGAGTTCTTTGGAATAATACAGTTTATTGAAAAGAAATTCCTTTCCTGTTGAATCGATTACCTAATTCCTTTACCATGTAAAATAAGTGAAGAACTGGATCAGACAGAAGTGCATATATACTACTATATTTATGGTACAGATTTTCCTGACTGAAAAATGACTCCAAGGTGATTAGTTGAAACTATGATACAGACTTGTTAGAAAACCACCTTGATATACCTTTCAAGCGACTCATTTGTCTAAGTTTCCGAGCTTCCGTTTTTGCCAATGTGGCCTTCCTGTTGATATCTGCTAACCCTGGAATTCGCTTTCTGCATGCATCAGAACATACTGGGTCCTGTTGTTGGCTATAGTTACAACCTATATGACCATATCAGATTTTTATATGCTTCCACAGCGATGACACCATGTGTTCTTTATATGTTTGCACCATTTCTCAGTATTACTATAGATGAACAACGACAAATACAAAGCAAAACAGGTTCATGCTTTGCCAAAACAAAAACTCCGGAATGACCTTTATGTGACACCAGAACAACTGCAATAAAATCGGAACCTTAAGCCTATACAACCTCAAAATCACAGCCAAAAAGTGGAAGCAAAGCAGCATGTAATTTATGTAGGACAAGAAGCAATATAGCAGTAATCGAGTATGCATCAGCATACGAATCACCTAGAACGTTGGCAGCAAACGTGCCTGTACCCAAAACCACCATCCCTCCCCGGCGTCCTAGCACCTCTAGGCACCACAAACCCGCCACCAGCTCCACCCTCGGCTGCAGCCAGCCCCTTGATCTCCTCAATACTAGCATAGCTCTTCCTCTCCACCTCATCGCTACCACCACCACTCCTCTTTCCACCAGTGGCCGCCGCCTTCAACCTCTCAATCATGTTTCCAATTTTCCCTCCCCTGCTTTCTCCGGCAGCCGCAGATGACACCCCTTTCAGTTCATCCATGCTAGCATAACTCTTCCTAGTCTGCATCATTCCCCCTTCTTCTCCCCTCCAACACCCACAGAATGACTCATTCCTCCACCACCACCAGCACAACCGCTCCTAGTTTCTCCGGCAATAGCATTGGCAGCTGCCGCAGACAGGCCTCTCAGATCCTCCAAATTAGCATAACTCTTTCTCCCCATCGTCATTCCCCTCTTCTCCCCTAAAACACCCACTGACTGACTCCCTACTCCACCACTGCCGGCGCCCCCACCCCTAGTCTCTCGGGCCACCACAACGTCTGAGAAACCCATCAGGTCCCCAAAACTAGCACAACTCTTCCTCCCCATGACACCCATAGACTTACTCCCTCCTCCACCGACCAATTTAGCCCCATTCCCCAAAACCCTAGAAGGTTTAGGCAGATCCCGAGGCGGCGTGGTGAAACACTTCGCCGGACTCATCAACACCGCATTATTCTCCATCACCGGTGGCCTCCGATTCTCCTTCCTCGGCGTCACCGACGACGAGAAATCGATTGATTTCCTCGCCGGAGACAAGGAGGAAGGAGGGATGAATCTGGGTATCAGTGGTTCTCGCTCTCTAGGAATCGTGCGGGATCGGATCCTGGAGTCTCGGAGCGTAGAGTACAGGTCGTATCTCGGTCCTCTCTCGAAGGTGAAATCCGAGGGGAAAAAGGCGGCGCCGGTGGAGTTCGATCTGGGAATTGTGATGGGTTTTGTTGGGGTAGTGGTGATGGGAGTGTATGGGTCAAGGGTCGCGAGGAGATCGAGGAGTGATGGGGTTGATTGCAGAGATGATGATTGCGAATCCGCCATTGTTGAGCAGGTTGTGAGATTGTATTGATCGATTTTGGTGGTTCCTTTGCTGAATTAGGTGAATTGGTGCTGTGGGTTTTCTGTGAGAGAGATTTTTGAGATCGGAATTTGATGAGAGAAATTTAACTTGCAACGGTCCGATTTGATGATGTGAGGAGGAAGACGACGAAGAAGATGAGGTTGAGAGGTTTTATTTGTTTGAATTTCCAGTTTTTTAATTTTTCCTTTTTTTTTTTGTTTGTTAAGTTGCAACGGTCAGATTATGGTGGGACCAATTGGATTATGGGGAGTTTGTTCTGGGGTTTTGATTATTTGATTTAGTTGAGACCGCGCATTGTAGGAGTGTGCATGGGACTCTCTTCTCTTGTATTGGACGATTTCCCATGTCCCATCCCGTCCCAAGCCTTTCGGTACTTGGACTGTGAGATAGACTTTAAAGAGATCTTCGAATTCGAGGAGGTCAACCTCAAGGATTTGGGGGAGAAGAAGCTTCTATGTTAGCTTCCTTTCACCGAGCTCGTCTCCTACCCGAACAGACGCGTGGAGGTGGGTTGTGCCTTCTCCGAGGAGGAGGAGCTGGCTTGGGAGGCTGTTGAGATGGAGAAGGAGGCAGCGGAGGCCTCATAGGACGAGGACGAGGCTGCACCTCGGGGCCCTCAGAGCAAAACTGATCTTGGAACTTTGGAGTTTAGGAACTCGGGCCTCGGGGGTTCGTCCCGAGGTCCAACCCTTTGTCCTTTAATCAATGAATTTCTTTCATTTCCAACTTGGTGTGCCTTTTACTTCTTCTGTCTAGTTTCGTTGAACTTTTAGCAGTGCTTTAGGATGAACCACCGAGCACCGACTTAACTTTATTGAATCAAAAAGATTAGATTACAAGTTTCAAATTGGGTTACATGACTTCTTCAGAGTCTGATCCTGACTTTGTAGGCTTCCTGACTAGGGTTTGCTTTAGTCATTCTGCTGACTTTCTGCGCTTTCCGAGTTGGGTTTCCCTTATGACAAATTCCCTGGCTTTGTATGCTTGTCAAGTTGGGTTCCCTTAATAGACAATTATGGGCAGTAGAATTTGAGGTCGTCCCCCGAGTTTGGAGATCTTGTATGCCCCCCGAGTCAACGCAGCGCTAACTCGGTAAGGTCCGTCCCACTTGTCCGTGAGTTTTCCTCCAACCTGACGAACATCGAACTCGTGCCTTCTGAGCACTAGGTCACCGAGTTTGAAGCACCTTTTTTGGACTCCTTTGTTGAACTAGCGAGATACCTTTTGCTGATAAGCTCGGGCTTTGGTCAGTGCGGTTTTTTTTTTTTTTCCTACGAGGTCGAGCTTTTCTCTTATTAGGTGTGGGTTCTTCTCGAACAAAAAACCCATGATCCTTGGGCTCGGATGCTCGATCTTCACTGGGACCACCACTTCCATGTCGAAGGTCAAGGTATACAGGGATTCTCTTGTGGACCTTTTTTGGGTTGTTCTATACGCCCATAGGGCTCCAGGGAGTTCTTCGACCCATCTTCCTTTCGTCTCGATCAGCCTTCTAGACAGAGCTTTCTTTATTTCTTTGTTCACTGTCTCCACTTGCCCGTTGGACTGTGGGTGCTTAACCGAGGCAAACCTATGCTCAATTCTGTGCTTCAAGCAGAATTCTGCAAAGTCTTTGCCTGTGAACTAGGTTCCATTGTCTGAGATCACAACTCGGGACACCCCGAATAGACAGACCACTAACTTCCAGGCAAAGTTCGCAGTAGCTCGGTCAGTTATCTTCGACATTGCCTCAGCCTCGGCCCACTTGTGAAATATTCCATAGCCACTATCACGACTTTTCTCTGTCCTGTTGCTAGGGAGAAGGGACCTAAGATGTTGATTCCCCATTGCTCGAAAGGTCATGGGGCTTCTGTAGTGGTGAGCTTGATGGCGAGCGCATTGATGAGCTCGACAATTCGTTGGCACCGTTCACAGTGCTTCACGTTCTCAGCGGAGTCGGGTCACAAAGTCGGCCAGTAATATCCTTGCCACATGCATTTATGAGCCAGGGTTCTGCTCCGGTGATGGTTCCCGCAGTCCCCTCCGTGCAGCTCAGCCAATATGGTTAAGTCTTCTTCTGTGACAACGCACTTGAGAAGGGGGGAGGATATGCTCTCTTGTATAAGTCGTCAGGCATCATCATGAACTCGGAAGTCTCACGTTTGATTTTGGCAGCAGCCCTTGGGTCTTCGAGGAGCGTCCCATTTAAGATGTATGAGCGGATATCGTCCATCCAAGATGGGTTAACATCTAAAGGGAGTGCCTCCATTCTAGTGACCTGATGTAACCTCGGGGCAGCAACTACCTCGGTATAGTATCTAAGTTTGCTTGACTTTTCTCTTGTTTGGGCACATCGGCTAAGGCGATCGGCCATCATATTTTCCCCCCTCGGAATTTGCTGTACTTGGAGTGCAGGAAGTTCTCGAGGCAGTCTTTGGGCCGCTTGCCAGTACCCTTTCATGGTCTCCTCAACTTCACATGGCCCATTCATCTCTTCGGCCATCAGCTTGGAGTCGTTATAGGCTTCTACTGCCGAGGCACCCAAATGCCTGACTAGCCGAAGTCCCGAGATCAGGGTTTCGTATTCGGTCGAGTTTTTGAGGTCGGGCACTCAGAAAACCAGTTTTTCACCAGGAAGTCGGCTAGTGCTTGTGCTTTGATTGTAGTTTTAGGCTTATAACACAGATCATATTCGCTTAACTCGATGGACCAATTGATTAATCTCACTGGGAGTTCAGGTTTGTACAAGACTTATCTTAGCGGCTGGTCAGTCACTATTACAATGGGGTGTACTTGAAAGTAGGGACGAACCTTCCTTGATATACCACGATATGCTTCAACATACCACGCTCGATTGCTTACAATGATGGATAACAGGTTATCAGAAGTAACTTTGTCTTGACTATGAAAAACGAAACCTTGTTGTAGGTATGATCTCCAAAATTCTTCTCATGATTGTTTTGAAACAACTGCTATTGTATTCCCGTGTTCTCGTTGTCACATCGTTGAGTATAATGACATGACCAACCCCATGTGATTTTCTCTCCATCAGGTTGAGTAAGAAGAGTATAAGTTTGGTGTCCTTTCATTTTGTACACATCTTATTCTGTGTTAGCCTACACAGTTTTGATTAGGATCACCATCGGGCCATAGTAGCCCCAAGGATACATATTTCATCTCAATTGTAAACTTTTTCTAGCATTGATATAGACCTCCCTTACTACCCCCAACCTCCATATCATAAAACCCTTTGAGCTTCTATTTCAATAATATGATTACAAAACTATAAGAACAGATAAAAAGTCATACTTAAATCCAACAAAACGAAAACCCCCACCTCATGCGTAACAAAACAAAAACTACAAAAATGGATTATTATTATAGTGCCATGGACCCCCTCACAAAATTTTTTCCATATCGAACTGATCACAGAAACGAATTATGAACACATTCGCTCCCAAAGCTTTGCATTCCACTGTGCCATGCACCACCCAGAACTTGATAACCGATGTTTTCAACACTTTGACCGAGATCTCCCGTTATACCATCACTTTCCCCACCAACTGATGAAATCGCACGTTGTCTCCACCCCCAATCATAATAGCCTCGACTTCCTCCCCTTGTTTTTCTATCTCAGTCAGTTTGAGTTTCCTCGCTAGATCTTGGATGCAATACTCTATTTGATCTCTCTGTAGTCCCCTCTTTGCCATTGGTAGTGAATCGCTCATCCTAACGCTCTTTTCATATCGAACACATATCCAATTGGTGACTAAGCCTCCCATTAGAGACAGCCGACTCCACTCTAGAAAGAATCAATCACCTACTTCTTTGTAATGATATGATATAAATTTTATTTTTGTGTAAGATAATATCCCTTCGTTCTAATTTAATTTAGACGTTTTAACGCGACACGAGAATTTTTATATATGCTAAATTTTATAGGTAATGTCATTTTCTTCCTAGTGAGTATGTGAGAGAGAGAAATGAGAAAAAAGATGATGAGATAAATTGATATGATATAAAATAGATATTTTGATAGTTTTGTATGTAAAATAGTTCCTAAATAATGAAGCATTTCATTTATTTTAGACAACCTATATAGAAAACGTTTCAATTAATTTAGGACAGAGGGAGTAGTATATAATTTAAATCATCTTTAATGTTTCACGATAAATTTATCAAAAAAAATATTATTTCATCTTTGATTGTTGAGAATAATTTATCTATATCGGATAGAGCAAAAATATTATGTACATATATTGATCCAAGACTATTCCACTCATTTCCAATTATTTTGAGTTGAAACCCTTAAGATATACTCGTTCTGTTTCAGATAAATTACGATGTGTTGATTTGATATGATTATTAAGAAGTGTATTGACTTTATGATTTTTTTCCCAAAATGTCCTTGAGAGAGTGTGTGTGGGAGATTGGTGGAATTGTGAGTGAATGGGGAAAGAAAAAATGATGAAAAAAAAATTGATGTCATATATAATAGGGATATTTTAAATTTTTGATAATTTAGAAGTATTAACCATAAAAGTGTTGTAATTTATTATATGGGATATCCATTTTTTAAAATATGTCGCAATTTATTTTAGATGAAAAGAATAATATGAATTATTCATCATCCGAACATGTTTATTACTAATATAATAAAATATTATAATCATTATGAGTCACATGGAATAACTTATTTAACGATTTTCATGATAGATTTACGCAACAGACATTTATTCGTACCGTCGGTTCTGATCTCGACAAATCCTAACGAGATCGAGGCGAGGTAGAACATAACTCCATAGACAAACTGATAAACATCGGATCCATTTATCGGAAATGTGTCACTGACACGTCACGTTTCACGTGCTTCTCCAAAAGAAACCTTCGAAATCCAACACATTCTACACACACCGCCGTCACCAAATCTAATCCAAAAAAATCCCAACAAAATCAAATGAAAAAGGAAAAATCAACCAAATCATGGGTTCGGTTATGCTTCTACCATCCCACATATCCTCATTTCATGCTCTGATCGATTCAAACAAGTGAAAATACACCATCCCAGATCGAATTCTAGTTCGAGAGATCAGAAAAGAGCAATCTTTGATCGACCCACATCAACAATTCTTAGTAATTTGTCAAAATCACTCATTTTCTTGTCATTTTTCACTGATTCATTCACTTTTCCGCTTCTGGGTAATCCATAAAGTGTCCATTTTCATGATTGTTGATGCTGATTATGCTAATAGTACTCTCTTTTGTTGACTTTTCTGATGGGTTTTTATTGGTTGTGATGATATAAATAAATGAGGGTTTGGGTTTGGCAGGTGTGTGTAAGATGCAAGCGTCAACGTATGTGGTGAAGGGGGCAATAGGGTTTGATATCAGCAAGCGTAGGGGAACGAGTAGAGTGGTGGGTGGAGTGAGAAGCAGGAGCTTGGGGTTTGGTAATCATGGGCTCAGAACTGTAGGTTGTACTCAGAAGCTTAGAACTAGGTGCTGTGGATTGGGCGATTCGGGTTTTCGGGTCTCTATGGGAGCGGGGATAGCGAGGATGGGCGTGGATCAGATGCTTGGAGCGTCTGCTGCGAAGTATAGATCAGTCAGGGTTCAAGCTTCCGGTTCGTTTTCCTTCTTGATCATTGGGTTGTGGTCTGATTTATAGATGGGTTATGCTCAATTTATGCTTTAGTATTTATTTGTAGTGATGTAGTGGTTGTCTAGTTGAGAGATTCTTCTTTGCTCTTTAGTGGTCTGGGCTGTGATGGTCTTCCCTGGTATATCTGGTTACATGAAATAGAGTTTTAACCGGCAGAATACTGGTTTAAACGGGCCCTCTAGCGGCCAGTTCCCACTTACCTCGTTTCCTTGGTGTAGGAAGTTGGTAGACATCCTTACCTTCACTGCTTCATGATCTAGTCTAGACATTTATGTCTTGACCAAAGGATCAGGCTCGAGCTTGGCTCTCCTGTAGGAGGCTTCTGTTTCCCTATAGGTTACCCAGCTTGGCACGGCAAATTAAGAAATTTTACTTGAACGATCATCAACACTAGTTGGACAGTAGGATATGTCTGGGGGAGGGCGACTACCCTTTTGGAAAATGTTTGAGTTTGTGGGTAGTAGAATGCAGAATGAAAAAGATATCTGCGCTTGATCGACCTCCTGCTGTATGGGTTTGGAAGCGCTGATACTTGGAATCCATTTACTTCAATGCAGAGAGTCTGTTCAAATAATGCGAGTACAAAGATCATGTTAATTTTCTTCTAATTCTATTACATTCCACTGAAACTTTCTGAACATTCTTTCTTCAGAGATGATTTTATTGAAGTTTTCATGTTGCTTTAACTACTTTGTTGTAAAACAAACGCAGCAGGAGATCTTGAAGACACTTCTTCTTCGAGACATGCAGGGAAATCTTCTTCTTCGGTTTTGCCTTATGTTGGTGTGGCCTGTCTTGGAGCTATTCTCTTCGGATATCATCTAGGGTGAGCCCTAGCTCTTGGCATGTCTCCGAGTCCAGCTGTGTATATCAGCTTCTTTGGCTTATCGATTGCTTTTTTGGACACTTCTCTTTTTTTCATTGTGTTGCTCTTGCTATGCATCTTTTCTTGATTCTTGTCTTAAACCTTATGAGTCGGTGTATGTTTACATTTGGCCTTTTTTTTACTGTAAATGTTCTTTGCCTGGTTTTGTGAAGTTGGGGGATGGATATGCATAGGAGTACTGAAGGGTGTCGGCTCAAAGCGACAGTGTTATATTATATATTAACTGCATGTACTGCTGGAGAGGCACTCCCTTCCGGACTCTCATTAGCACATTGATGCTACTGCTTATTCTGTTGGAATTTGCCTGTAGCATCTTGTTATGTTAGATTCATTGTCAAGTGGTTGTGTGGTGCACATATGACCAAAATTTTTGTGTCCTACTCTCCTTGAGAAAATTCGTGGATGTGGACGTCTTCCGCTTTTGAGTTGTGACTGCCATGAAAACTACAGTACCTTTTAATTTCTGTATGAGATGAACAATTAGTCATGTGTTGTCGCTATGGGTCTTGGCTTAGTTACAATATTATTTTTATCTTAATATCTCTTAATTAAAAACAACCGGATGATTCTTACCTGTGTCGTACTGTAGGCTGCAAGCTCTTCTGTAGCCTTGTGACTGCTTTTGCCTTTGACAAGTAGTATCATGTAAACTTAATTATCGCAAAACATTCTCGACGACTCAAATTCTTTGTTTCTATAGGTTAAGTTTGATTTCATGACAAGGTCAGGCTTTCTTGCTCTAACTAGTCGAATGAGCTCCAATCTGAATTCTGATGTATAGTACAGTCTCTTGCAACCACTTCCCTTATTGCTTTGTTATGTATGATGCTTTTTTTTTAATCTGTTGGCAGTGTAGTCAATGGTGCCCTTGGGTACTTATCCAGAGATCTTGGCATTTCGGGAAATGCAGTGTTACAAGGCAAGTGCTGTTACATGTATGTTTTACAAAAAAAAATGTTGTGTAGCTTGATGCAAGCTATGTCCATGCTGCTGAATGAAAAGGGAGTATCATGGGTTTCAACCCAGGTTATATATGACTTACTTTAAGCAAGAACAGTAAGAGGTCGCAGAAGATGTCAAAAGATACTCTTATATTATTATGTGGATGGGCTGCAGGATCAACTATCATTTCTGTTTTCCTGGTGTGCTTAAAATACAATTTGTGCATCGTCACCCATAGGCAGCTTTTGCTCGCTTTTGCAGAGTGGAATTGGATTGTGCCGATGCAATTGAACTGTTATTTGATAGTTATAAAAGCTAGGGGCTGGCCTTTTATTTGGGTATGCTGAAAGCAAATGAGTTTTACGTGTATGATCTCGTGTTAATTGGTTACCGTCTACATCTTTCATGAAGGGTGGGTGGTTAGTACATTACTCGCAGGCGCGACTGTGGGCTCCTTCACGGGTGGAACATTGGCTGATAGATTTGGGAGGAAAAAAACCTTCCTACTCGATGCGGTTCCTCTTGCAGTTGGAGCCTTTCTCTGGTGTGTTTTAGGTTCTTTATGTGGTTGTGATCTTCACGTGATCAACCCCCGTATTGACACATCTTTGTATGATCTTTTAGTGCCACAGCACAAAGTGTGGAGACAATGATGGTTGGCCGGTTGCTTTGTGGGATTGGAATTGGCATATCTTCTGCACTAGTTCC
>JAOVYX010018729.1:0-19644 GCA_035668315.1 Drosera spatulata
CGAGTTTGTAGATTCATATATGTAGGTTAAGCTAGTGTAAGACATTGGACAATTTTAGGAAATATCATGTGAAAGTCTAAAGTTATAATACTAGCTTCAAAGGAGGGTCAAGGTCGGTATGAAACCGCGTACAACTGAGGCAGTTAGCAGACTACCAAATAAGACTCAACAAATCGGCATCATCATGATCCAAAATGGCGAAATGGGTTGCTCAACTATCCCAATCATGTAGGATCAATGTGTCCAAACCAATCAAAAGGCGTTACAAACTTCTTCCTTACTCCAGATTGCAAAATAGTCTATTGAATAAGATAAATTGGATCATAGAGAGTGCAAAGAGGTTTCGGTGATTACTTGGAGCGTGCCGAGGGAGAAGAGTGCAATCCCGATGTCACGGTGAGTGTGGTAGGTGCCGGTGCCAATGTTTAGGCCGGTCCCGAATCCGGCAACTCCCACGATGTAAGCGGAAGCTTGGCAAGCAACATGGAGATAGAACCACGCCGGGTTACCTATCTCGAACACCTTCACGTATCTAGCTATCATCGCCCCTAGCGGCATCATTGTTCCCCAACTCACCGCGTTCAACACCCCATGAGTCTGAATTTCATCATCACATGAAACCAATCAATAAGCTACACTAACACAACAATCAACACACACATGTACAACGTGACTTTTATGTATCCAGCACTTTTATCAACACTTCTATATCAGAAAAGTCGGAACGTGAATAATAAAACTTACGTTCTTCTTCCTGAGAGTCGAGGCACCGGAGCCGCTAACCGTGGACGCTCCGGTAAGGAAATTCACGGTCCCAGACGAGCTGGTATGAGCCGAATCCAAGTCATGACCGGCGGGGCTCCCTCCGCTAAGCGGGCCCACCTGCCAAACCTGATTCAAACTGGTCTTATTCCCGGGCAACGTAACCGTCCCAAATATCACCATCTGGCTCCCCGTGATCTCCCCGCCAAGGTTCGTCACGTCGAAGCTCAACGCGCTCTGAGTCAACTCGGTACTGGAGCTGTCGCTCGTGACCCTCGACGTATAAACATGGATCGCGCCGCTGCTGTTCTTGTAGGCCACCAGGGCCTGCGATCCCGCCATGCCGGTTCCGCTCGGGTTGAGGGCCCATGCGACCCAGTTTGAGGACGTGATCCCGGTGGCGCTGAAGGCGATGTCGGCGGTGCCCGAGGCGGGGGAGTAGGTCCAGTAGAGGGTGGCGGAGAGGACGGGCAGGGCGGCGCAGGTGGTGTAGGATTTCTTGTTGGAGAAGGTGACCGCGGTGCTGCAGGTCGAGGTGGATTGTGCGAGTGTTGTGAATGGGAAACAGAGGACGAGGAAAAGCGAGATGATCATTCTCGGATCCATGGCGATATTGGATCGGAGAATTGTGCCCGAATGGGGTTTGATCGATCTCGAGTCGTGAGTGTCGAGATGATATGATGGAACTGGTTTGGGGGAGAATATGAAGAAGGTGGGGTTGGTTATTTGTTTAATGGGCTTTTTTGTTTGGGTTGAATTGAACGGATCAAAGGGGGAAAGGAGAAGTGTGTAGGAGGAATCAAACAAGGTGGGCTGCTGCTGCGGTTGAAGTAAAGGGAGGGGAAGTTTCTGGGGGGTGGCTGAGACTTGAGAGAAGTGAGGTGGGAATGAGAGAGAGTTTGGTTGATTTAGTAGTGGGAGAAGAGGGATGCAAGGTGGAGGAGTTGCGGGGACTTGGAAAGGGAAAGGAGGGAGTGGTTGACTGGTTTTTGTTTGTTGTTGGCACTTTCTTTTTTCATCTTTCTAGCCCCACCACCCATCTACTTGGATTTCTTGAATTCTTCATTTTCTCTTGCTTCCTTTTTTTATTTAAAAATATAATTTTTTTTGGGTGGATTGTTCATATGTACTCAATGAAATTTTTTTTCTTACGTTTCAATCTTCATTTCGGTTTTTATAATATATATGTATAAAATTAAAATATACATGATTATAATATATAGTTCATAAAGTATTTTTTTATGGTTCACAAATCGAAATAAGAACAAAAACGTAAATGAAAGTTTCACTTATGATTTTTGTCCAATTTATCTTATTTTTTTACCCTAAATAAATTATGATGATAACTATTTTAGATATGTCTGTATCATAAGTATGATAGTTTTCTAGTTTTGAATTTTATCGTAAAATTTTAGTGAAAGTATTTGTACGAAAGATAATTTGGTTATAATGAAAATTTTATTTGATTATCCAAAATTGTTAATCGATAAATTGATTTCATATATTTATATATGGTGGGATTCGAGAACTCATGATCTCTTCATTATAAGGTTCATTGATAACCACTAAGGCATGTTGGATTTAGTGCCTTGATTTTACTATCAAATGATTTATTATCATTTGATTGTATCATAAATTTCAAATAATAAATTAATTTTAAATGATACTTGTATCATATAGAATATTTTAAAATATGATATTTTGAAATAATTTATATATACTAATATAAAAAATCTTACTTGTAAAAATAATATATCTATAAAGAGCTTTTGTGATGGTTTTATATTAAGTCATCACAAAAGACTTAGAATTATGTGATGAAAATTGAAAATCATCATCAATATTGATCTTTTATGAGAAAAAACGATCATAAAATATATTTTTATTTTTTGACGTCAAAAAATTTCTTAATCCTTCAAAAAATTAACATATCTTATGGTATTATCCATCCCAATTGACTTTTGATGATACTTTTTTGTTCCATCATAAAAAATATCATTTTTGTATATCCATAACAAAAAAGGCATCATTTTGCGATGGTTTTGCAAAGCCATCATCCTCGCCCCTTACACATAAGCACTTTTCTTATAGTGACAATGATTTTAGGACAGAGAGAGTATATGTTATCAAAAGAAAAATAGTGAACATAATAAATGCTCTTCTTTAGCAAATCTAAAAAATACAATCAATTTAACATGTCGAATAGCAAATTTTGGAATCAATATTCTTTGATATGTCTATCATATGCAGGAAGTCTATAAATGTTATTGTAAAATGTGAATGCTTGACATACAATTAAAAACTATGATGAAGGATTAGGAAACTTTTAGTTTTCTTATACTTTATTAATGTCATAAAAAGAATCCTTCTCAAAGAAAAGTATCATGTAAATTAAAAAAATAGTATTTAAAATTAAAAATTTTGTTAATTCGGTTAACTGAATTATCTGAATTTTTTGTAATTCACTAACCGAAAACGAAATCAAATTAATGCTAAAATTCAAAAATTGAATATCGAATTAATCAAATATCGAAAATATCAACCGAATCCAATATTTCGGTTCGGTTCGATTCTGTGTTGTGGTTAATGCGTTCTTTTACTCACCCCTAAGTATATGTTATAAACTTCAACAACACAATGCGTGTTGATTAATGATTAATAGTTGAAGTATTTCCACAATATTTATTTGAGCCACGGATTGCTAGTACAACATAATTTGTTCTCGAAGAACGTATTTTCTTCCTTTATTTCCCTTTGTTTTATAAATGCGGAAAGCAGATCCGTTATTAGCATCACATAAATTTGTCTGGTGTGAGATCATTTAAAATTTGATCCAACAGCTCTGATTTGATCATTAACAATAGAGGAAAAAGATCAAATGAAGTTTTTCTTTTTTTTGAAATGAGATCTAATGAAGTTTTATTGGAACAAAGTTAACGAAAAATCAATATATCGAACGGCATGTTCCACAATTACGCCAATGATTCCGACAATGGAGAAAATACTACAATTCATCACCGTATCTCGTCACAAATATTTTATAGGAGTATTTGTTTATTTATTGGAGGGAACTTTCTACGAGTACACAAACGATTCCGTCAATGCAAAAAACAGAAAAAAATATACTTAAAGCAAATCAGTATATTGTCTGAAGAGATATGTATGGTCTGAGACAGAGAGATATGAACGGAAACAATAGTGCTCTTGTAATTCATAAATGGATTTCTCATCATATTTTTTATCTCTATATTTAAAAAATGAGATTAAAAAAATCCCATATAATGAAATCTTTATCTTTAATTTTTCTTCATTTGCTTGCCCAAATCCCTTTTCGTTCCCGACAATGAGGGAACCATACTACATGATCCCTAAAAATAAAAAAGATCCTAATCACCCCCAAATAATACACTTTCTTTACTATTTTCTTTCATTGTTTCTATAAAAAATGAGATATGAAGATTGATTAGTAATCACCTTTGTGCAATGAACACTCGGAAAAACATAAATGGGTCTACCACAACTCCATCTCTCTCCTCCCAAATAACCATTTCATCAAGAACTCCTCCCTCTCTCTCATGCGAAAATTACCCATCTATTTCTTCTTTCACCAAATCAATCAAATGGTTGTAGCATTCTTGTGATGGAAACGATTAAGCGTTCACATTACCAACTCTTAATTTTTATCATTTTGAAGTTACAAACTTTAATTTCGTCTGAAGCAGATTTAGGTTTTGATGAAATTCACTATACTCAATTCTTTTTTTCTTTTTCGTTTTTTGGCATAATTGATGCCGAATAGATGATATCTGGTTTGATTTCTTAAATTTTTTTCATACGATTGGAAAATTAGGAATGATAGTGGAATTTCCATCCTTTTTTTTTTCCGTGTTCTGGAGATCTTGCTTCTTGTTCAGATAAAAAATTAGTTTTTGCTCAGGTAGGGAGTGGTTTTGGGAAAAACCATTGGACGCGTTGACTGAAAACTGGTATCCCAAAATAAAAATTGACAATGTAGCACTTAATTATAAAGATAAAAATAAGGAAACGGTTACGAATGATACTAATACAGTATTTGTCTGGTTTACGTATAACAAAAATGACGTACAATATAAGGAACACTGTGTGATTAGCAGAAACAGTGATAAATGACATAACACAAATCAGGTGATCAAGGGTAAGATACTTCATTTCCACGTTAGATTAAGCTAGCTAATGTCTCCATCGTCATCACCTAGAAGTTAAAAAATGGAAAGGAGAATGGGATCGCGAGATAACACTTGTTTATGTATCAACAGTCCCACGATGGAGGCATTGTTAATATTGAACGAAATAATCTCACCAAGTGTCCGGCGAAAACAATTCAAACAAATTACATGGAGCTAGTCAGTTGAAGTTATTTATAATCTGGTCCAACTCTGGCCAACTAATGGGTCTGCCTCCCATTGAATAATTATTTATTTTTCTTGGAGGAAATTGCATTCAACTCCCCTAAAATATTGAGTCATGACATATGATTCTCATCAACTTTAAAAATATACGCTTAATTTTTATATCGTCAAATTAAATCATATTATTTGTACACAAAATCATATTAAGGAGGTTCAAAAATGGATTATATATATATTCTTCATTAGTTTTAAAAAAAATTGAATTATTTTGATACGAAACTTGATTTAAATCCCATTGATAGGGATCATATGTCATTGTTGAATAGTTTAAAGGGATTTTACGTTTTTTTCCCCTTTTTCTTATGTTTTCTTTCACGGAATTGTTCAAATCATGTGCTTCGCTAACAAATTGAGATATGATATGCATTAGAACAACCCGCAGAAATGGTGCTTGGTCTAACTTATGTGAGCTACCACGCGGCTCATCTCTCGTGATGTGTTGATACGTACTTTGAATCCGTTTGAATCAACTGTTTTGATCTATGCACTCTAAATTGATCAAAAAAAAAAAAAAAAAAGGAATTTGGTGATAACAATGCATAAACTTGTGTTGTTATGTACATCCAATGATAGTTTTGTTATATACTTTTTCGCTCATTGTCGTCCTCACCTATCCTCGCCGTTGTTGTTGTCGTCCCCATTTCTCCCTCATTGTCGCCGTTTCGTAAGTGTTTATAGGAGATGGAATAAAATTTTCGGTGATCATGAGATCGACTGACCAGATCAAGATGTCGTCAACGAGTTCAGTTCGAAACAGGTAGACGTCCTCTTGTTCCTTCTCAGTGAGATGACGATTCGTAGTTGGGTCGTCCATTGTTTCGGAATCGAGTAGTTGAGATTTGATCTGGTTTATAACTATATTGTGATCTGATCATGAGGCAAAGCATTTTCACTGTTTCAAACAGTGCCCTTGTAATGTTTCAAACCGTACATCTTTACTACTCCAAATAGAGCGACTTTATATTTTTAAAACAGAGTGTCTTTGTATTTTGAAATCAGATCACCTTTATATTTTTCAAATAGTGCGTCTATGTATTTATAAAATAGAGCGTTTTGTATTTTCAAACAGTGCGTTTGTGTATTTTAAAAAACCATAAATGTGTTTTAAAAACGAAAGGCCGTCAATTACTTTGATACAAAATTATTATTGCTTTGATCGTGATTGAAAACCTGAGATATATATAGAGAGAGAGAAAAGTATGAAATTCAAGCTTTCATTGGTGGTCGTTGAAATCTACGTCGACTCTATTCGTGGAATCGATGGTCGGCAGCGGTTGAGAAGTGGTTGTTGTCGATGTGGTTATGATGAAGATAGGTGGTGTCGGTGGGTAATGACAGTGACGCTGGAAGAGAAAGAAGAAGAATTGTGACTTGATGTATGAGAGAAGAGTGATGATGACGACGACAGTGGTTATGATGAGGATGGGTGGTGTGGGTAGGTGATGGCAGTGGCGGTCAATGGAATTGTATGGGGGAGGAATTTTATTTTTTTTCGGGTTGTATCACTTTGGAGTTCTTGTTTATTTTTTAGGAGAATTCTTCATAAATATCCCTATAAAAAATTAATGACACAGAAATACCTAATTTTTTCTTTTTTTCAGTAGGTATCCCATCGATATTTTTTATGATAATTTTCATGTTGAAAAATTTATACACCATATTTATTTTTCTAACAAAATTATCGTTAATTACATAATATATTGGCTTTCATAGAAAAAAATTAATTTCAAATCCAAATCTATGTCCTAACCTGAAACCATTGTCGGCCTCGTCACGTACTAGAATCACGTACAACAATCATGTACTGCAAGTCAGTAGGTCAGACAGACTAAGACAAACTAACGACAATGACGGACTATGACAACAACGAAGGACGACTATGATGAACTAACGACGACGATAGACAACGTCGACAATGAACTGGCGATAACCAACTGATGACGACAAACTCACGACGAACTGAGAACGACGATAACGATGAACTGACTATTAATAGTACGTCTCGTTACACATAATCAATACATTATCAAAAAACGTCAACGAAAAACACGCACCACTATAAATAGCTTATTTCAAGTGTACATCCTCGTCGTCATATCAAAAGCACATCACTAAATTCCCAAACCGAACAACTCATCCAACACAATCTTAAATCTGAAACTCCCCTATCAAACACTTTTGGAATCCATACGTCCTCGTTGCCATTGCCAAAATAAAAAATAAAAAATCATATCACAGAACTCTCAAGTCGAGCAATGAATCGAACACAATCTCAAATCTGAAACTCCCAAAACAAACATTATTGGGATCCGATCGAAAATTTCCGCATCGCCATAATCAACTATATTCTCCTCATCTCGCAATCCCATATTCAATTGCTACTGCCGTGAAAAGAAAACAAGCTTAGAAAACGAGCTTCGAAATCGAAGATCGAGAGAATTCGGGTTAGGAATCATCGTCGTCGATCTGAATCCAGTTGTGGGTTAGGAATCATCATCACCGATCTAAATTCACGTATGGGTTGATCATCGTCGTCGATCTGGAAGAGGCCGAGGGCCTTGTGTTGTGGTGTTGGTGGTGGAGCGTTGCTTACTTTTTTTGTGAATCAATTTGGTTTTCAAGTTATTGGTGTCGAGATAGATGAAGTGGTTTTGACTATTGCGAAGCAATATTTTGGGTTGGTGAGCCTTGAGCTTGTCCGGATTTTTGCTTGAGATGTGCTTACGAGGAAACTCCGAGATTGATCATATATTTCTAAAAGGAAATAAATAACGTAATCTGTAAAATAGGCATAATTGGAGATTCAATTTTTTCTTTTGAAAAAAATCAACGAGATGGTACTTCTGTGGAAAAAGAAAAGGATGGGGTACTTGTTAGTATTTTTTTTTTTTTTTTCCTAAATGGTATCTGTAGTAATTTTTTATTTTTTTTCTTTTTTGGGAAAATTCCCTAATTTTTATAAGTAATGATATTTTTAATTTTGTTTTTTTTTTTTTTTTTTGTGAGTGAGAGGAGTGAGAAAGAAAAAAGTTTAGAAATGATAATATGACGAGTTGATTTGATATAAAACAAGGTGTTTTGGTAATTTCGTTAGAAAAAGAATGTCCAATAAAGGCCGATTGTAGTTTTTTGTGAGATATTAAAAAAAAAGTTAATTGTTGTAATTTTATTGATACAAATGAAATATTATTTTAAAATTTTTTTTACATAAAACCACCTAATCAAAATATTTGTGCTAAATATTTATATAAGTTAACAGCTTCAATTCAAAAATAGACCGAATTCGAAAAAAATCAAGAGAAAACTAAAAAGAATCAAAATTTCCCAATAATCCGCTCTATGTCCCAAAAAAATAATTATACAACCCTTTTTTTTATCAGTCCCAAAATAAATATAATGTTTTCCTTTTAATAAAGTTTTTAACATAAAAAAAGTCAAAATCACTAGTATGCTCCACTAATGTCTTTCTCAGCTGTTATTGTAAATCCATTGTCATTAGAAAAATATTTTTTTCATCAAATTAAACAAAAATTTAACATACATAAAATCTCGTGACGGATCAATTATTGCATTTAATTTGAGACGGAAGGAGTAGTAAATTAAGTTCGTTTTCTCCATTCTCCGATTGATGCAGAGGGAAAATTAAGCCAACAATTCCACATCAACGATTTAGGGTTTCATGGAGTTCAAGAAATTTATGGAACCCCATGGTGTGAGTAAGATGTGGAAGAAAGAAGGAAAGGCTTGTGATGTACTACCTCGTCCCATTTATTTTACAACATTTTGACTTTATATACGTGTTGATATATAATTTGATATGCGTACAACAACAATTAAATGTAGTTTTTTTATAAGTTTATCGTGAAATATCAATGATTGTGTAAGTTACGTCCTTCAACCTAATACATGTTGCGGAGCGACAGATGTGATTTGATATGAAAACGAAACTTATATTCAAACGTATAGAATAATATAAAATACATACATAGTTGTAAAATATGTGGGATGGGACAGTACTATAATTTTGTAATTAGTTGAAACTGCAATGATTTTTTTAATATTTTTTTTTTTTGTCATTCTGTATTTGTGTTGTTAATTTTTTACGGAGAATGGATGTGAGTAGGTGGTTTGGTGAATGATAGACAATTTGAGTTGTTAAAACGTAATTAGAATGAATTTGGCTCATTTTTTTGTTAATATAAGTTTTGGATGGGTTATTTGTGAAAACCCCTATTGGAAAATGTGAAACCTAGGAGGATTCCATGGATCATGCATCACGCATGATTCAATATGCAAACCATATTACGCGATTTTTGTTTCTTCTTTAACCGTGCCTAGTCGTTCTAATGTGTACATCAAATCTTTTTTAATCTATCAATAACTGAATTTAACATGTTACATCATCCTATTGTGTTTTATACTACTAGCATTCTAGAACGATACAAAGGGGGAAGAATACAGTACAAAGTTACCACTTGCCCGAGAAAACAATTCAAAGCTTTGTATGTTTCCAATTCCAAGCCTGAATATCAGGGTCAAACACGAGTAAGAAATAAATTCCTAGCCTGAATCTGATAGTATTAGAATTTTGTCATTTCATATTTCCCATTCTCAAAAGTAATTTATTATGTAATGAGACCTTAGTGCTTTGAATATGGCTAAATATCTTGGTTGGTTAGTCAAGGTCACCTGAAATTTCACCTACCAATAACATGTTTCTCACAAGCTATGACATGGTTTCAATTGATCATGGAAATGTGAAAGGCTAACTGCTCCTCTGATTTCTTCATATGAATAACGCTTTCCACCTCTCACGTCGCGTACACTTTATACATCTCGATTTCAAATTTGCATAACTTAGAGTTTGTTTGCTTGTCTTAATATTAGCGAACGAGTAAGAGTTTAGAAAAGATCAAACTATTGTCTCTTTGTCAATGAGCACTTTTTAGGGTGTAAGAAGTAAGAAGTAAACTTTGGTGTAAGAAGTAAACTTTGGTGTAAGAAGTAAACTTTTTGGTGTAAGAAGTAAACTTTGGTGTAAGAAGTAAACTTTGGTGTAAGAAGTAAACTTTTTGGTGTAAGAAGTAAACTTTTTCCCACCAAAATAATCCCTCCAAGATTATGACAGTTAGGAATAAAGAGATGCTCCAATGTCACACCCTCGACATGCTATTATCACTTCTCATTCGTGCTCACGAACAAGAAAACCACGACAACAATCAGATAGTTCAAGCCATCGTTCTATCACCTCTGAACAAAATCTCAATTCGGATCCTTACCACATAGTTAAAGATTTCAACCTAAAATGTTATATCCGACCCTATTTTAGATTAGTCAGTGCACCGCAACCGTTTTCCGACCCTTCTACCTTTTTCCAACCCATCTTTCTTGAAACTTGCATTCAAACCAGCTCATCAGTTGTTGGGTGGCTTCCTCTTCTGTTCGTCTACATGTTCTTTGTATTATACTAATTAAGTTGCGATGGGATCAGGGACCCAAAGGGTTCAACCAAAACCATGAATTATCAAACCTACTCTTAAACAACCAAGACAAATAACAACAACACTGCAGCAGTGAACAACAACAAACTAACCACATCTGCACAACCAACAGCATTGTCAACAGCACTACTATTTCAGCAACTTCAATGACCCTTATCTTCAATATCACCGCCACAACCAAACCCATTTCCAGCGTTGTCTTGAAAGGAAGAATACAATGGCTACAACCAAAACACTAATCTTCTTGTTCGGCATGATTGCTTCGACTATCATCGTCCTTTCGTGTGCGAAAACCTGCAAGGACTACAAGTTTTCGAGCAAAAAGGTATACAATTCTTGTATAGATCTCCCTGTTCTGGAAAGCCACTTATATTGGAACTACTCCAATACAAGCAACACGGCCGAGATAGCATACCGAGCAACTTTACCACAGGGAGGATGGATAGCGTGGGCGATCAACCCGACTGATACGGGGATGGTGGGATCGCAGGCTCTTGTAGCCTTCTTAAACTCCACTGATGAAAAGCCGACCGTTTACTCGACTCAGATCAAAGATTATAAACCTTCAATGGAACCGGAGCCTCTAAGTTTCGATGTTTCAAGCCTCTCTGCCGAGCACGTTAAGGATGAGATGGTTATTTACGCGGTCATTGGTCCACTCGTTAATGCCACAACTGTTAACCAAGTGTGGCAAACCGGGAAATCGGTATCAAACAACGTTCCTCGTATGCATCCGATATCGGGTCCTAATGTCGAATCAACGGGTACATTGGATTTCTTGGCAGCTTAATATGGTAAGAATGTAAGACTCTAACAAGTATGACCATAATGGATAAATAATGTTAAAGATCCAATATCAACCTATGAGCCCAAGAAACATGCCCCAAGAAGAGTAATCCAAAAAAAGAGTCTAATTCTAGAGTTTGGTCTCTCTAGAAATTTCTCACCTCCTCCACCATCATGCTACTTCTAGAATCTTCCACCAACATCCATTTCCAATCTCTTATAGATCTCTCTTATATTCTACATCCTTCCTACCACAAGTATAAATAGACTCCAAGTCCTCCTCACTTGGTATCAAGCTTCACAACAAGGAGTATGTATCCCACCACAACAAGGAGTATGTCTATCAAGAAGTGTGTCTCCTATCTAAGAATCACCCAAGACAAGTAAGAGTCTTCAAGGTATAAGAGTGAGTTGTGTCCACAAAGTGTGTAGTGTTTTTATTGAGTCAAGAAGTTTAGAGGTGTAAGTATTGTATCGTTTCCAAAACATCAATAAAGTATCTTGTTTTGATCACTCTCTCATCCTCATAAACTCTACAAGTGGTATCACAGCCACGGTTTGTTAGTGGGTGGAAAGATCGTCGATCCGATTAGTTCGAGGCCCCGAAGTTATGACGGATCTTTCAAATGGACTTGGGAAACTCAATGACAACAACTACAGTTATTGGAGTACATGCATAGAATCCTATTTGTAAGGACAAGATCTTTGAGTGGTTGTGAGTGGTAATGAAATTACACCACCCTCCATAGAGAATGACGATGCATATAGGAAGTGGAAGATCAAAACTGGGAATGCTATGTATGTGCTTAAGACAACCATTGAGAAAAAGTTGATTGAGCACATACGTGAAGTAGGTACTCCAAAAAAGATATGGGATACATTCAAGTCGCTCTTCTCGCAGAAACATGATGCTAGACTCCAACTCTTGGAGAATGAGATGATGTCTACCAAGTAAGGAGGTATGTCTATCAATCAATACTTCATCAAAATAAGAAATTTATGTCGGGACATCTCAATTAGACCCAGAGTTCAAGATTAGTGAGTCTAGGATGAGAAGGATCATCATCCATGGACTGAGACCAGAATACAATGCCTTCGTAACAGCGATGCAAGGCTGACCTACTCCACCATCCATCTCGGATCTGAAGAGTTTATTGACTAATCAAGAGACTCTATCTAAACAAATGGCGGATGTTTCCATAAAGAGTAAAGAGGAAGCACTCTTTCGTGAGAAATAGAGAAATAACGTAAGGAGACATCAATAGAAGAGTACACATTCAGGGGGAGCAAAGCAAACTCGAGATAAAGAAGAGTAATCATAAAAAAACACACACAAGAAAAATTTTGCGCGTTATAACTGTGGTAAGAAAGGCCACATAGCACGAGACTGCTGGTTTAAGAAGAAGACGTAAAAGGAAACATGATGACTCGCACCCACCATGATATCGCGAGTAAGAAAGAATGGGATGTCTATGCATCCAACTCAACCACAGAGGAGGTTGCCCTTTTAGCACACTTAAGCGCAGAAGAGGTCCGGTTATGGAATGCCTATCATGAGACAGGTAAGAAGAGAAATCTTGTCTTCGTATCCCAACTCACATCATGTGGGAAATATGTGGTGTTTGGACCACAAGGTGTAAAGGTGTATCAAAAATTAAAGGTATTGGGAACACCAGTAATGGAGGGACATAGATTGGAGTCAATCTACGTAACGTCCACTAAACCAACATACGTAGATAAGACTCAAAAGAACGTGATCACGAACTTATGGAGTATGAGACCTGGGCATATGAGTTCCTGCAACAAGTGAACGAGAAAGGTGCAAGAGAAATCAAATGAGCACAATGACAAAGGTTTGGATGACGCTAACTCGTCAAAGTCACGAGAGTGCACCAAAGATCCTCGGAGAACAAGAGTGTACAAAAAGACACCAAGAAAGAAACAGTCACTAGAAAAGACTCGGCCGGCACAAATACAAATTGAAGAACCTACGTTGCACCTGCGAAGATCTTCTAGAGTTAAGAAAATAAAGCCAAAGTTCGCGAATGTCGCTCTCACGATAGAACAAGACACAAAGGAGACTTCGAAAGATAAAATATAAGGGACATTACGAGAGAAAGTGCATATGAAGCCATGCCGTACGAAGAATCAAAAATCACACCGCTTCAATAAAGGTGTCGAGCAAAAGAAGTTCAAGGAACATGGCCAGCCACTTGGATGGAAGCGAGAAGGGTTGGAGTTGAGGGGGAGTGTTAAAGATCCAACATCAACATATGAGCCCAAGAAACATGGCCCAAGAAGAGTAATCCAAAGGAGGAGCCTAATTCTAGAGTTTGGTCTCTCTAGAAGTTTCTCACCTCCTCCACCATTATGCTACTTCTAGAATCTTCCACCAACATCCATCTCCAACCTCTTATAGATCTCTCCTATATTCTACACCCTTCCTACCACAAGTATAAATAGACTTCAAGGCCTCCTCACTTGGTATCAAGCTTCACAACAAGGAGTATGTCTCCCACCATAACAAGGAGTGTGTCTATCAAGAAGTGTGTCTCCTATCTAAGAATCACCCAAGACAAGTAAGTGTCTCCAAAGTATAAGAATGAGTTGTGTTCACAAAGTGTGTAGCGTTTCCATTGAGTCAAGAAGTTTAGAGGTGTGAGTATTGTATCGTTTCCACAATATCAATAAAGTGTCTTGTTTTGGTCACTCTCTCATTCTCATAAACCCTACAAATAATCCAGCACGAGATAACAGTTCAGATACACTGAAAACAAATGCATATACATGTGTTACGCCAGATGTTTTCTCTCCTGTAACATTTTGTTATTCTACGCTTCAAGGGCTATTTATATACCTCACTTAACGTTTCCAGGTTGTCTATGAGTCTATGAACGGACATTGTAAGACGCCTACACTTGACCATGAACTTAAAAATGGTACAAACAGAACATAAAATAGAGAGGAGCAGCACATGCAAGATGCACATTCGATTGAACAATGAGGTATGTCTCGATTTCTAGAAATCTTAAGATGGATAGGATCTATAATGCCAAACGTTACACACTACGACGAGTATAAGGTGGGAATCGGTAGCTGCTACCGGTGAGTGAATGTGCTCGCCAATCAACATTACAACTCATCACAACGGCCAGCTTGTAACCGGCAAATCCAACGCCCACTGAAACAAGTCAAGCCTCATATTCTTGATACAGGTCATCTGTAAGAACAACAAACACTTAATTCTCAATGATAATGGACTAACAAGGAACCTTGTATCAAACACTAGGATTGGTGTAAAAAGCAGGATCTTTGAAATACCACATTGAAGACGTCCAAGATTATAAGCAAATTCCGCTCCTTTCATCTGAAAACTTATCAAACCAAGAATGAAACAAAACCACTAAAGAATTGGTTAGAATTGGTTACAATATTCATGGACCGACTAGAGTCTTACTTATAATAAATACCATACCAAATTAGATCTTGATCCATTTGAACTGGCTTAGTGACATACTGTAGAAAAAGTACGCACAAGAACCAATGAAATCAAATTCTTGGCGATCCAGGTACGATGCGTACATGAATCTGCCCAATAGGCGCAACAATACATAGAGGCCCTCCCTAAAAAATCTTTGATCTGTCTCATCCTTTAATAAGTCAACAAGATCTAGTCGTGATACCTAGAGGTTAACTAAGCGTATTTGTCATCTAACATCTCAAAATTATTGTCCAGCACTCCGCCAAGACTTGAAAATGTGCATGAGGGAAACCAAGGCAAGGCAATTCCTAGTTCATATGAAAAGCGGCAGAGCGAAATCTGCAAAGCTTCTCGTTAGCATGAGGCAGAACAAACGAGAATCAAATACCAAAACAATGGATTTATTAACTACATGCAAAGTTACTCAATAGGCCATGAAAACCGGTACCAAAAGCACGATTTTCAATAGACTAGAAAAAGAACGGAAGTAAATTTTCAACAATCAAGCAAATATCATCATAGCCTCCAATACAGTCTCATTATCGAGCTACGTAGTAAGTCGTGACCTTGATAGAAACAACATAAGGTGAAGAAGTTTCCACAACTTAGTGAAAAGGAGGACAGAGTCTAACCAAAGATTAAGGGAGATACAAGATATCAGTTTCTGAAACAGTAGCTAGCAACTCAAAAAACACAGGAATGCAACAGCTGATTTCCGCTTCAGCAATTGCAATATGAATACTGGAGCCGCACAGCTGCTTCCAAAACATCCTTTTGTTGCATGCGCGCTGCTTTTTTATTCAGTTTCGTCCGATGGCTAATCCCCATCATTGTTTTCCAGCCATAATCTTTAACTCTGGTGTTCGGTTTCCGTTTTGGGTTTCCATGTCTTTCCTTGTTTTTTGCGGCGGACATGAACCAACGCGAAAACCAGCTCCTGTTGCTCTCCTTCTTCTTCTTGCTGAGCAGAAACGACAGAGTTACCACGGTAATAGAGTATCGTAGAATGGACACAATCACACTAAAGTTTATGATCAGATTCTATCTCGAATTGTGGGTTATGTGCTTTGGAGAAAAATACAGTTCAATATTGATCGATTGTAAGTAAACAACTCCCTTTCAAGGTAATCACATAAAAAGATTATTATGAACGAGTAAACTGATACGTAGTAGAATCTTTATAAATACAGTTCAGGTCAAGAATTTTTTTGTTAAGAATTTATTTTTGTAAATAATTAGCATTCCATAACTTCTATACTCTGAAAATATGGCAAGAATGATACGCGGTAATTTTGGGGGGATATTGTGAATTTCCCAGTACATGCTTGAGAAAAAAAAGCAACCAAGAAAACGAGTCAAGAATAAGCTTAGATCTAGGGCAGTTAATTAAGCACATTACAACCTAGATCTTCTTTCGATATTGTTTCCATAATCACAAATCCACTTCAACCGCGTTTTGACTCCTTGGTGGCCAATCAGAAAAAGTTTCCAACATTTTGCCTTCAATAATCATTCACGTTGAGAACAAATTTCACTTCACCTTGTGCTATGTCCGAATTTCAGATAACCTTAGTCACCATACCATGCCTCTGCTACAGCTTCCATATTCTTTTGTTCCCATCCCGCTCATCGCCACCTCCACGCCTCCATTCCTGTTTCCTGTGTGACCTCCACCGACACTCTAGACTCTATCATCCCTCCACCCCCACTGCCACCAAAGGTAAACTCTCTTACACCGTTGACTACTTCCTGCAATAATCCAGAATGAGACATCAGATAATGCACATAGCACATCGCTGGTTAGTTTGATATGAGGGTGTTAGTTTAATGTGACATAATACAAACGTGCAATCAGTTCTATGCATATTGAATTGCACTAGTTTGCTTTACGTTAAAACTTGCGAATTCTAATGCAACGCATCGATAAATGACCTGTTGTGTGAATCCCATCATAGAATCAGTTTAATACTATAACAAGTATGACCACAATGGCTCGATAATCCAGCACGAGGTTAAAGCTCAGAGCCTCAGATACACTGAGAAAGATACTAATATATGTAAAATGCCAGATGTTTGGTCTCCTATAATAGTTTGTTATCCTTCGACTCCAAGTCTATTTTCTATACCTCTCTTTGAGTGTTCAGGTTGTCAATGAGTGTACATCTCATACGGACATTATAAGACACCTGGTTTTGACCACTAACTTACAATAGCTATAAACAGAACAGAATAACACATGCAAGATGCACATTCGAATAGGCAATGAGGTTTGTTTCAATTTCTGGAAATCTTAAGATCGATAGGATGTAGGATGCCAAATGTTACGCAGTCCGGTGAGACGAAGGTGGGATTCAGTAACCGCTAGCCTGCTACCGGTAAGTGACTGCTTGCCAATCAACACTGCCAGCTTGTAACTGGCAAATCCTATGCCCACTGAAACAAGCCAAGCCTTATATCCCTTCCATGAATCTGCTCAATAGGTGCAACAATACACAGAGATCGTCCCCTAAAAAACTTTGATCTCTCTTCTACTTTTTCCTTCCCTTAATCATAAAAAGTGCATTCCTTCGAGCAATGCCTTCAACACCATCAAGTCCCTCTCTCTTCTTTGATCAATAAATGAAATCCACGCATAATATATTTCATGCAAAAAGCCGTAGTGCCGAAGGTTCATGCAAAACACTGTAGTGACATGTACAATAACCCTTATTAGCCTCTGATAAAACAGAACCAACACGAAACCATTGGAGTATAGGATCCCGTATTTGCAATGTCCCTCAATACTCATTGCAAATTCACGTGTTAAGCCATGAAACCCACACCGCAAGATACGAGTTTCAATCATCTAGAGAAACAATGGACTTGGCGAAAATGAATTGAAACGACAAGCTAGCTATAAAATCCAAATCTTAAGAAGGAAAAACGGACGGCACAAAACCAAAATCAGGGACAACTCCTTCACCATGATTGTACTCACAAATCACAGCTAGTAGGATCATCCAAATAATCCTTTGAACATTGTGCACAATAAGTTATCCCACAACTACAACGAGTCTACGAGCAAGGAATAATCGAGCAACTCGACAATTCCCCCACAAAACTTTTAAGAATTATTCACTGTAACCTTTTGAGGTTACCCCGCTCAACATCATCTGCCACCATCAATCACCCACAAATCACCGCTCGAAGACCTCGAAACCCAGTTCAACTTCTCCCATATTTCTCACGCTCACCGGCGACAGCGGAGGCGGCGGAAGGCGACCGAATCAGGTGTCTCTCCGGGGAAAAGTCGCCGGAATCCTAGGGTTTATGGGAAACGACGTCGTTGAAGGTTGTGACCTTTCGCTTTGGACTACATCAAGGTTCCATTGGCCGGCTCAACAATCGAAGCCCAATGGGCCGCTTCAAGGCTTGCAAATTTGAGGAAGAGGTACATGGACTGTGTTCCAAAATTTTCATATACATCATCCATCCTGAACTAATCGACACGTTTTGGTTCATTACGGGATTTTATTGAAGTGTTGAATTTATGTGAATTTTGTTAAAAAATGAATATTTTTTTGATGATAATAGGTTTATTATAAAAATTGTGAGATGAGTTAGTGAATATATTGTCGCAGGATTAATAAAAAAATATTTTAATTAATTTGGGACGTGTATGCTTTGTTTTCACTTCGCTTTAAAGTTACGCACAAAATGTCCAACAAATTTTCCTCGTTTTGAAAAGGAAGTGAGGAAAGCAATGAATCAGATCATCACATCTTTGAACTTTAACTGCCACCATACTGCCTTGTCTTCGAAGCTAACAAACAATAATGACACTATGCGCCATCGTAACTTCTCATGCCTCTCAACATCACCTACAATGCTAAGGAATCGTATGATATAGTATGGCAATGTGTTACTGAACTCGAGCCATTTCTAGTCCGTTCCACGACCATGCTTCGCGTGCTTCACATAATCCTCCTCTTCTACGTGCGACAAGTACTTTCTTCGCATTGCACCACTGTCACGGCCACCAAGACGTTTCAGAAATGCATGTCGCTTCCCACTCAACAGGCATCCTTAGCATGGACGTTTTATCCCAACAATGCGACCCTTGATCTCGCCTTCTTTGGAAACTTCATATCTCCGTCTGGTTGGGTCGGATGGGGGATCAATCCTACATCTCCCAAGATGACGGGGACTCGTGCCCTGATCGCCTTTCCAGACCCAAGCTCCAGCCAGGTCGTTCTTCTCCCTTATATACTAGACTCGAGCGTGAAGTTGCAGACTTCTCCACTATTGTCAAAGCCGCTAGACATCCACCTTGTATCCTCCTCAGTAGCAATGTATGGCGGTCGTATGGCAACCGTTCATAGCGGCGCCACTGTTCAGATCTTCGCCAGTTTGAAGTTGCCATCTGTTACGATTGGAATCTCAAGACAATATCAGAATTGTAATTCAGCAGGCAATCGATCAATTAACAAGCACAATTGATAAATAAAAGAACGAAAAACGACACCAAATTTATGTGGGAAAAACCCTTAAGGGGAAGAAAAAACCCACGGGAAGAAAAACTCACTGAAAACCCTAGTTTCTCTCTCCCTTTATTTTCTACACAATAAGGATCTATTTATAGGGAAAACAGAATCAAAAAAGTCAACGCCAAATCTTAACAATATAT
>JAOVYX010018730.1:0-19644 GCA_035668315.1 Drosera spatulata
TGCAAGCTCTCTCTAAGAGCCTTCAGGTGCTGCTGGGGGCATACCTGCAATTGAAAAACATAACCGTGAGCTAATGAGGCTCAGCAACCTCAGGTGTATGAATCGCAATTACAGGGAACTTCCGCTAACGGCTATGACGACCGCCCAAAGTCCCTAAAATATTTATATATATATAGGAAAATATGGGCGTCATATCACACAATATCGTTTCTCATTTCTTTATATGGCTTTGTATCGCTTTTAAGCGTCATTCCTTTCTTTTGCAATTAATTAGGATTCATGACTCGACTCAGAAGCGACGACTCCAATGACCAACTCGGAGTACAGAGACAAGATAAAGTGTCAATCGTCAGCCGGGCTACCCAATAGATTTGGTATATTCGCACCTGCCTACTCTGTGCGTCGCCTTACACCTCTTGTGCGTATTCAATGTGGTATCGTTTGCCAGCATTGAGATAATTTGGGCCTCCCTGCATAGAGAAACCCGTGGCCCCGTCACAACGGCGTAGAAGTCGCTGCATGCATGCAAAGAGGATGGGGGATGCCCATCGCTCCCTAGCTAGTTCTCACCCGTGACGATGACTCAAAAGATAATACATGAGTGCTAAGACCCAACTCAAGCCACCAAGGCTATTCAAAGAAATATATGATCACAATGGATCGAAGAAGGGACACCATGTTCGACCTTCTCAATAAATTCAAGGAAAACGACCAACGATCCAACGGATCCACAAGGGATGTCAATGCCGTCCTTATCAGTTCAAGGAGGCGATATTTCTTATTTGTTTTCTTTGCATGGATAGTGTAACCATACTCCACATCCCCCGTTCCCTTTTTATTTATCATTTAGCGGTCGTTTCTATTTATTTCCCTTGAGGGTATATATATTATAAGGGTGCATTCTAGTTCATTTCAACCCCAAATACCCCACCACATGTAAAACGTGATCGTATATGCACGTTTGACGTTATATTTCCATGCGTAAGTGTTATATATCTCAAATACGCATTTAAGTTTAAAGTGCGGGGTACGAAAATGTAATTTCCCTGGCCAGAAAGCCGTCGCGGGCGCGACACAGACCCGTCGCGTGCGCGACGGTATTGTGCAACCAAATCCCAATTTTTTCCTCGTCGCGGGCGCGACAGTTCTCTACCCAAAACCTGCAGGAAAGCTCTCTGTCCAACATCGAATCTGTCAATTCACACCACAACGCATCCAAACTATTATATATACATCAAACACAGCATAAACACGTTTCAAACATGCACGGACGTGTTTGAATCGTGTGAACGAATAAAAGAGATGTATCGGACGAGTGAGGTTACCTCAATTATCGATGATCCTTAATACACACGATCACACGAACGGATCCTTTGACGTCCTCTGATCGGACTGCTGGCGCTGACCCTTCCCTCGGCCTGCTGCTGCCCTTCGTCGTATGGCGTCAATGATGATAGTGCGATGATGACGGAGATGCATTGATGATAAGACGAAGAAGATGTTGATGACACTTCATGTTGTTGATCGCGTTGGTGATGATGGTGGCGACGTTGGCGGCTGGAAATGGTGGCAAAGAGGAGACAATGGTGGAAGTTGTGAGCGATGGCGGTTGTTGGCAGTGGAGTAAAGGTGGGAGTGGGAGTGTACGGGGATGGCGGAAGAATTAGGAGAAGTGGAGGAGTGGGTGAGGGTGTGGGGAAAAATACCATGTGCCGTCCAACGATACGTCTCGTTCAGTCCACTTTTTACCCAAATTTCGCAATATTAATCCATGAAAAATCTATTTGCATCGATAGATTTATCCCGTATATGAAATTATGACCTCCCGAGTCATAATCCATTATTTATGGGATTAAAATCGATAGTCCTTATACGCAACGTTTATAACGTTATAACAATGTAACGTTATTCGTTCGTAACGTTTATTGGCGCATTCATCTAATCATCCCAAAATATTCCATCATCATATTTGATTATTAAATCAAATATTTCCTTGGATTTTAAATATATAATCTTTAAGCACGATTTATTTTTAAAAAAAACGTAACATTATATATTCGTTTCTCAATTCCCCAAAATTTCTCGGGTATTACACCCCTGAACCTTAACATTCTCTAATGCCTTCATCGCATTGAGAATTGGAAGCGATCCCATCTTGATCGGCTCTTGGTCGGGTTTCTCCACTACCCGTGTCGTCATTGCCGTGAGTGTCCTCTTCTTTGGGCATTCTCGAACATAGTAAGGGCCATCACATCTAAAGCACTTGACATCTCCTTTGGACTTCTCCGCGTCCTTGGAGTTGGTCTTGTTCTATCCTTGGTTGTCGTCCTTGCTTGATCCACCTTTGGAGGAGTTGGATGCTTGCTTGCCATTGTCCTCTTTGTCTCCTCCACCTTTCTCAAAGTTGTCCTTCAAATTTTTGTTCCGCGAGGCATCATTTCTCTTGAACTCAACGAGAGACTCCGCCGCCGCTATGGCGTTGGCAAGATTTTGTACTCCGTAACGTTGTAACTCTTGTTGAGCCCAAGGTTGAAGACCATCCAAGAAATAAACGAGCTTGTCATCCTCCAACATGTCCGAAATTTGAAAAAGCAACTGCGTGAAGCTCTTTACATAGTCTCGATTTGTAATATCCCTGAAAATCATGATAATTAAAAAGATATTGAGTCGTTAAAATTTTTACAAGCATAAAGGATCGATGGGATAAGCTTGAGACATTTAAATTTTTAAAAGCCGATATCTTCTCCATAGATATCTCAACAACCTGTCCATATATTGTTTCCATCCACGTGGGTTTCATATCATACCTACGTTCCAGTTGAGAGCAGAGACAGAGAAAAAGGTAAGCGCATCGTTTCGTCTCGTCTCTGTTTTGTCTCGTCTTCGATTCGTATTCGTTTTGTCTTCGTCTTCGTCTTATTCCCGGCCAGATCCGGCCACCCCGGTGTCGCCTGCGCCTTGGTCGCCTTCGCCGGAGCCAGCCGCCGCCATCACCGGAGCAGCCCTACACCGCCCCTCGCCGGAGCTGCCGTGCCCAGACAACCGTCGCCTCGTGCTTCCCCGCTCGTCCCGTCTTGCCGTGACCTGCCCAGCCGTCGCCTCGTGTCCTGCCGCCGCCTCAAGCCGTCGTCGCCGCTGCCAGGGCCAGGGGCAGCCGTCGCCGCCGTCGCCAGGGCCGGGAGCAGCCACGTCGCCTCCTGCCATCACCCCGAAGCCCGCCACCGCCTGCCCCATTCCTCGCCCTGCCTCGCGCCGCCTTGCCCAGCCTCGTCGGAGCCACCTCAGGCCATGGATGGCTCGGATTCTGCCGCTGTCGGCGTTCCCCGCCCCGGCCACCACCTCAATCCTCCACCCCGGCCTGCCTGAGACCTCCCTGTTCATGGGCAGCGAGATGGGGGAAGGGGAAATAACCTCTTTTCCTCTTAAATCGAATATTAACATTATATTAGTGTGTACAAAATACAATTGTACACACATGTATACACTATTTTGAATTAATATGAGGGTATTTATATTATTTATTTTATTATAGGTACACCTGATACGCAGCAAGGGAATTAAGCTTGGGGAATCTTGAAAAATTTTCTGATTTTATAAAAATGACAAGGTAACACACATCGTTATCTTATATTTAATAAATGTGCGTGAATGATTGATTGTGTAACGCCTAGATTACAAGTTGAAATTAAAATAAAATCTTGGTGTTTGAATGACTATTTGCATACCTGAAAATTAATATTCTCTTGCATGATCTAATGATTCACATGAAATAATGGTAACGATGCGAAATGTAAAATATTTATATATTATTATAAATATTTTTGTACATGTCCTGTTCCTGTTGGGTGACTCCTGTGTGCTAATGATTTTATATTGTAACGAAATTAAGTTATGAAATGTTACAAAATTTCTTGGATTGAATAACATGTGGGGAAATAACTTTTAGGTGACCCTGAATAGAATTAATTACGGCTTAATTCGAATCATGAAACGTCGTCGTAGTCGTCTGCTATACATGGAATTAATAATTTAATTTCATGTCACATATCTGAGCAACCTGAATCCTGATCATAACGCAATCTCTTGAAATTAACAATGACTGAGAGAGTTACGGTTACATGACTAGTTAGGAAGGGACTGAATATCCCTTTAGCGTGCACGCAACGGCAACAAGTGTTGGCCGTGTTTGGTTAAAATTAATCATCTTGGGTCGACTGCAGAGACCACAACGTCTGTTTAATAGTTCCTAGTACGGCCATACTAGGTAACTATATTAAATCCCTGTGGTAACTCCTCCCATGTCATCAACTTCTAAAAGTCACGAAGATTAACACGACATGACATGCAATACGAGAAACAAGGTTTGACCTGATCAACTTAAAGTGTTGTTAATATTACTGCTATCCTGTATGTACGTGAATATAAGTATTTATATTCTCCTGTTTGGCATATGATTGGTCGGTGTTATTTGCATTGCATCCTGTTTGTGCATGAGAAACACATGATATAATTAGCATGTCAGACCCCTGAAATGGGCATGTGTCTTGTGTTACTGGGTTTCCAAGCTCACGGTTACGTCTTTGTTTCAAGTAATAAATGATCGTGGAATGGATCGTTTCACAGCGATGTTGATTAAAGTTGGATTACGGAAATGTTTTCTTTGTATTTCTGGATATTTGATTTTCGTGAAAGAAAGGATATTGTAAGTTGGACATTTCTTGATGGTTTCTATGTTTCTGATACTTAAACCCCCTGTAATCTTGTCGCCTAACTTCGAATGAACTTTGGAGCGGCGGTAACGGCACGTGTCAAGCCGGTATTGAATAGAAAATCTTGGGGCGTTACAAGAATTGTACCCATTAGCTTCATGTTGAGCATTCTCCGGATAGAAATATAACTTGAGATCTTTCTTGAAACCCTCCCATGTGTCAAGGGTGAACGTCCCGGTTTGAATGTCATTATAGCAATGACGCCACCACATTGACGCTGTGTTCGAAAGAAAGAGGACTACGGTCTTGATCTTCTTCTCTTCATCCTTGAAGCCAAGTTGCTCAAAGTATTGCTCCATATTGAAGAGAAAAGTATCAAGTTCCTTGGCATCCCTTTTTTCCGAAGAAAGGTTTCGCTTTGGGTGGATCAAACTGAGTGTCCCGCCCCATGTTAGGAGCGTGGTTCGCTATGGCGGCCTTGTATAGCCTGGTATCCTCACGAATCACTTTGATCTCATCTTGAAGAGATACCACAGTAGCACGAAGGCCATCCATTTGCTCTTGGAATTCTTTATAATTACGAAGGTTGTCCAAATAAGCGTTAAGGATGCCTTGCAACTCACCTTTGAGGTCTTCCTCCTGCGCCTCCATGGTCTGGTTGCTAGGAACATCATCCTCAAGCCTCTCCAACACCTTTGTCACGATCTCTTCCATCCGCGAAAGTCGTGACTCCACGATCACTCGGGCATCCTTCAATTTGCCCCTTTCTTTGCGCATGGTGACATTCATGGTGGCCATCTCCTCTCCGTGGTCGATGCTTGAATCCATCTCTCATACAAACCAAGGCTCTGATACCGACTGTCACGGGATAGATTTTTACAACCCGTACGACACTCAAATTATTCACTCCTTCGCTCGAGTTTAGCCTTACTCATCACCCAAAAGGCAATGCTTGAGAACGTAAGAGAGTTTGGACTTGGAAATAAATTTGCATTGAGAACACTTGAATACTTACAATATATGCTTTGAGTTTGCAAGAATGTGGTGAGATAGTTTGGCCAAAAGAGCCTCATCTCTATATATACATGTTCATGAAAAGTTCTGGACTCGCTATCTAGACTCTTCTCCTTCTTCTATGTACAAGTATTCTCTAAAACGCTTCTAACTCTAGGAAATTGTAGAGAATTTCGGAGAACTCTAGAGAGGTCTAGAGAATTCCGGAGAACTCTAGAGAGATTTAGAGAAGTATGGAAAAGTCACGAAATTTATGGAGAATTTTAGAGAATTCTTCAAGATTAACCTCTCTACTTGACTTGTCCGTGACAAGCAGCCCCTCGCAGGGGCTTTTGTAATTAAGAAAATTCCTTTTTTTTATGCGAGAAGAACAACAGGTAAGGAGTTGCAGCTGCTCCTGTCCCAGTTTGTCGTTCTTACAACTTTTTTAATTAAAAAATACGTTAACATATCACGTGGATCTTAAAATTACTTATTATAAAAAGAATTAATAAAAAAATATTCAACAGAATGTATTTAGCATTTCATTTTGTGCTTGCAAGTTCATAATCCTCCGATGATCGGTTGGATATTATGTTTTGGATCTATGGTTAGCTTGATATAAATTATAAATAAACTTAGTCCTTTTTTACCTGTTTTTATTATGGTCTTGTAATGAGTTTTTTTGTAAGAAGTTTTGTATTAGTAAATCAAAAAAGGCAGAAATGTCCGTTCAGAAAAGGATGAAATGTAAATATGTAATGAACCATTTTTGAGATGTAGACTCATCTTCCTAGTTTCAACTTTCATGTGTTGATACTGTCTCTGTTTCATGAAAAATGTATCTCTTGTTTAATTTGAATGTCATACAAAAATTACAACAATTTCAAATTTAAACATTTATTTTTCACTTTTTATTACATCAACTCATTAGTCATCCCATTAGTTTTTCTCCTCCTTCTTTTCCATTTCTTTCTCTCACGCAATCCAAAGAACAAATAAATCTTTACCTATAAATTTAACACACACATAAATTCTTATGTCAAGTCAAACCATTATATTTTTTATAGGACGATGAAGTATAACTCTTTTTTTTTTTTTTTTGTCGAAAGGAGTATAACCTTTTTTATCCATAATTATATTTCTTACCTCTATACCATTTACTACAGCATTTGTTTTTTAGTATCTCTAAGAGCATCTTAAAGTCCAAGTATGAGTTGTATATAACGATACACCTATAATTTGGAATCAGATTATAAAAATAAAATTCCAACCGTATATTAAAACTGATGCTAAAATAAAGATGAGCTAAAAATTATGTTATATTTGAAACCAAGTACTCTATCATTGTCACATCATCAATAATGAATTTTTTTGGGAGAATTTTTCATAGGTAATACCCCATTGTAATTTTGTTCTTTACCCCGTAATCAATTAAAAGATTATTTTTTCCAAATATAATTATTACATCAAAATTTTAATTTCTTAAAATTAATTATGTCTAAATCCGATGACGGCAAAAGGATTAACCAATACGAACTAACGACGACAAATGGACGACGACGTTGAACGGACGACGACAAACTAACGACGAAGAGGACGAACACGAACGGACGACAACGAACTAAGGATTACAAAGAACGAACGACGGCGAACTAAGGAATACAAACTAACAACGACAATGACGAACGAACGACAATGACGACGAGCTAACGATAACGAAGAACGGACAACGACGAACTGAAGAGGACGACGATGAAAAACTAACGAATACGAACTAACGACAATGACGATGAACTACGATGACGAACTAACGATGACGACGATCGTTACGAGCAGACCACAACAAATAACCGTCAGAGGCAGATAAAAAAATTAGATAGCCATGCATTAGAAAGAAAAAATAGTTGATAGCACGAAGTTGCGTTTAAGAAACATACGACGAAGAACTCACTAACTATCTTGGAATTTATATTCTGATTTGTCTAAATAACGTACGAGAATCGTGTTCGATACTTGAAGATTTAATTTGGTATATTTTGATTTTAGGAAATAATTACTGAAATCAAATTCTAACAAATCTAATCATATTTTAAACAAATAGGGAAGCTAAGGAAAACGTAGATTTTTATTTTTAAAAAAAATGAGCTTGGGGTACTTCCTTGAAAAAACAAACGGGGTGGCTTTTTTTGGTTGTTTTTTTTTTTTTTTTTTTTTTTTTTGCAAAGTGGTATCTATGAGTAATTTTTTCTTTTTTAATTTTTATCATCTTCAAAAGGTTTTTTAATGTTATATAATTACTTAATAAACGAAAAAATACATAAAAATATACTTGAAGAAATTAGTTGAATAATAAGATAGAAAATAGGATTAAAAAATAGTTTTCTTGATTTTGAAAAGTTTATGATGAGTAGGAAATTTTGATGAAAAGTAAAAATAATAACATCGATACTTTAATTATGTTTGATAAATAAAAAAAAGATATTCTCTCTGTATCCTTCAAATTAAAACGTTACATCATCGTTGCACTATTCAATATATATATTTTGAGGAGATTCGCTATTGGTCTTAACGACATAAGAAAATTTCGTCATTGATTCAGGACTATAATATATAACTTAAACTATCGTTAATGTTTCATGATAATTTTACTTAAAATGATGTCTGGTCGTTAAATGGACGACTTGTAATATGAATAACTTTATTTCTTATATAGGCTAACATTATATTTGAATGAGACTGAAGTAAAAAGATCGGAGGAAAGTTTGTTCAAAATGAAATTTTTTTTTGGAAAGTTTCTATTATTAATAGAAACAACATGGATCGCTTGTACTTTACTATGAATTGAACATGGATCGCTACATGGATCGCATGTTGTCCTTTGCCTATATTGTTGCAATTTGAGCATACCAAAAAATCAAAAATAAAATATTGTTTACGTTCAGATGATATCATTCTTTTTATTCCATATAAATTGTGAGTTATATTATATTTTTTAGTATAAATTATCAATAAATTATGTTTTTTTTTAATTATGAAAAGATGAGACACACTTTTTTTTACCAATAGATTTTTTATTTTATTTTATTTTATTAATTTGTTTTAGGAAAAAAAAAACCAACGCCTTATCTGATATGACCTTATTCCCTATTATTCTTTTCCTTCATCGTGTATCCATCAAATCATTCGTTTCCTTTCCGATTTTGATTAAACATGATAATTAATCACCATATAACCTGATTTTCACAATCTTCTTCTTCAGCATCTTGAATTTTTTTTTCCCAACTTCTATTATTGAGGATTTAAAGATCGTTGAAGCCTGGGCTTCGACTCAAACAACTCGCACGCAAATAGTAGATTCCCTTGGATAGACCTCTGCGACTTTTTCTCAAGTAACTGGTGAAGTCGACCCTAAAGATTAAATTTTTGTGGCGATAATGAAGGAGCGGCAAAAATCGGTGGAATTTGAATGATAAGTTGAGGGAATTCGAATCATGGATTTAAGAAATTTGAATCATGATTTTTAGGGGTTCAATGCATCGAAATTGAGGAGCGACGAAATTGAAAAATTCAAATCATCTGGGACGATGAGCATGAGGGGTATTGTTTTTTGTCCTCAAGGACATTATACCTTCAGGATTATGATTTTGGATTTTCAATGAAAAAATCAAGGGAAATTGATGCGCATTAGTTTTTTGTCCTTGAGGCACTATATCTTCAGGATGATGATTTGGAATCAAGGGAATTATTTTTTGATACTCAATGTAAGTTTTCCTTATGTTTGATATCTACATCGATTTTCATGATTTATATGTACAAAATTACAATTCACACACATATGATATACAGTTCATAAAGTCATTGTTTAGAATTCATGAATCCCAATACATATTAAAATATAAGTGAAACTTTCATTATATATTTTTGTGTTATTAATCTTTTCGGGGACCGAGGAGATCGATGCGCACTGTTTTTGGATTTTAGTTTTTTCGAACACATTGTATTTGCATATATGAACATTGTTTTTTTTTTACCGAAAACGACGATCACAAACACTGACGACGAGGGACATGCACACTTTATGTCCTGAGGATGACGACAATAACTAGTGTAATTGTGATGGCGATTATATCTTATGGTATAGAATGATGATTGTAATTTGTAATTAATTGTAATAATTTATTTTTCATTTTAAGTGATGGGACAATAAGACCATAATTTAAATTTTGAGAATTAATTGATAATAAAAATTTTACATCATAATCTATTAATAATCTATAAAATCAAAAGTAACTAGTTGGTAGTTATCTTTATTTTCCACTATTATAGATACAATCATATGAGTTTTGTTTTCCATCAAATTAAATGATTAAATAGAATTTTTTTTCCCCCTTGGTATTGAAGGGGCAAAGCGCTAACTATACTAGATTTAAAACAAATGTAATGGAAGAGATCCCACATACATCCGCCACGAAAATAGCATGAGCTTCATTTGGAACATCACGAAAACGACGAAAACCGAAGGGGAAGAAGAGAGCATAGTTTGCTGGTCAATCGACCAATCTGTTTCCTTCTCCATAGGTGTGCAATTCCCATTGCAATTTTTAACAACTGACGTCCACGGAAAATGAGTTGAGCTTGAGGATGCGACGTTGGTGGGTCTTTTTCAAGTAATATGCAGGTCAAATAACCATTACCATTATATTATATAGTTTTTGTTTTATAATACAATTCTTTATAACAGTTATACTATTTATTATGTATTTTGATATTTTTTTATTAAATAATATGATATAAATTTTATTTTAATTCAATATTTTTATATATAATTTATAATAATTTTAATATTTAATGTTAATTTTATAAAAATTTAATCGTCCACTTAATCATTCACGACATGATCAGTTTTATTGTACATTTGACTTATCCAATGAATGTGTATCAATAATCAAATTACCTCTCGAAAACTGCACGAGAAAAAATGAAGAAAAAAATTGACAGAGGGAGTAACACCGTTGACGTTGGGCATGATGCCAAGATTACGATTTCCCATATCCTTGACGAACCAGATTCCCGCCGACATCACACAAACCCTTCATTCCCCGCCGCTGCTGCCGGCGGCGAACCAAAACCATGGATGATTCCTCCGGCGAAGTTGCCGTCTTCATCGACACCAACTTCGACACTCGCCTCGCCGTCGCCGTCTCTCCTCACATCACTGCCGGCGACCTCAAAAGTAAACACTCTCACTTTCAGTTTCACCCTAAAAGGAAAGTTTTTATTTTTGGGTTGTGTTTGAATCGGAGAAGTGTGTGTGTGTGTGACTGGTTGTTTTTGGTTTGATTATTGAGTTGTTGATTGAAAGTTTGAATCTTTGGATGAGAATTTCAACTGGGTATTGGCCACATGGATGATTGGTTGAGATGATATGTGTCTCTTTGATGTTTTAGTGTTTTGATATTGAATGTATATGTGATTTGTAGTACGATCTGTATTGTTTTATGGTTTGATTATTATTGAGTTATTGATTGAAAGGTTGAATCTTTGTATTAAGATTTCAACTGGGTATCATCCACATGGATGATGATTAGTCCAGATGATTAGGCCTTTGTTGATTTTTTGATATTTTGATTTTGGATAATGGATATACTTGTGATTTGTAGTATGTTTTGGATCGATTTGGATTTTGGAGGTGTTTTGGTTTGTTTTCGATATTTTTTTTCATGTGGGCCACTTGAGCTGGGGCTCGAAAGTTTAAATCTTTAGATCGAAATTTCAACTGGGTATCGCCTACATGGATGTCTAGTTGAGATGATATGCATTTTTCTTTATTTTTCGATATTTCTTTGTTGAAAGTAGGTGTGATATGTAGTAAGATTTGCGGGTTGTGGTACATTGTGTTATGGTGAGGTTGTTGTTCTTGATCCTCATGTGCATCCATTTCATGATGTGCTAGGTTTTGATTGGATGATAAATGATATATCGATGTTATGAAGTTGAGTGCCTGGTGTTACCATTATGAATTTTTAGTTCTTGGCCGATTCATGAATGTGGAATAAGGATAATCACTCGAATTGAGTTATTCATTTGGAACTAGCTTTCATGCAAGGTAGTCAAAATTGAGATTTTTGTGGGAGAGGAGACCTGATAAGAAGTCAAGTTGGATAACCTGCTGTACAGGGGAGGACAGCATCATGCTGTACTAAATGAGGGCCATCGGATTTCAATCCAATGATTCAAATTTATTTGGTGCTTTACGGTTTGGGTTTGTGTGTATATTTTATTTTTGTGGGGTTTTGTTCATAGGTTTATTTTTTTTATAGGGTTTTTTGTTAAGTTTTTTTGGGTTTTATTGTTTGTAGGGTTCCCTTTTTCTTCAAGGGTTTTCGTTTGTTTTTTTCCAGATTTTTTTAAGGAAAAATTGGTGCTTTTTTGGGTGTACAGTACCACCCCTGCTGTAGCAAAAAGCTGCAGCAGGGGATCCATTTCCGATAAGAAGTAAGAGCTTACAATATGATTCATCTCGTGGAACTGAATCAGAATATGAAAGAATCTTGATTGCCTAGTCGGAACATGGCAGAGATTCTAATTAATTTGATGTGCATTGTGAAACTTATTTTTGCAGGAGACATAGAGATAGCGCACACCATTTGCTTTCCGGAGATAGGAAACATCTCTCTCGAAAGATTAATGGTACTCTTGTTTTGTTCTGATGGTATGTTGCATAATTAATTTGGTTTGACGTTGGAAGCTTCTCAAGAACTTCACTATTGTTTGTTCTTTGTTTATCTTCTTTTTAGGTGAAGAAGAAAAACTTCTTTTACCACCTCCCGGACTCGATCCCCTTGAAGCATGTGTGTCGTATTGTGGGTAGATCATGGTTTCTATGTGCTGAAGGGAGTGTTTTGGAGATCGGTCAGAAGGTGTTTGTACCGGAAGCTTGCACCAGGAGAAGTTGCACAAAGGTGGATTGTACACTTGAGAGGACGGTAGGAAAAGTGAAAGCAAACAAATTAAATGGGAAATGTTGTATTGATTCGAGTGGGGATGGATGTGATGAAGAACGAGGTTTGCATTATGAGGGGAAATGTGATTCTGATCACATTGTTGAGACCTCTAGGGAGGAATTACGGGAGGTCTCCTCGGAGTCGGTGTCAGGCATCATTGACAGATACTTTTCCAACTTGTTAGAGGTAAACCAACTTGTCAACCCTTCAAGCTCCGAAGTTGCATCCAAATCTATCCAAAGTCAACCATTTCTCCAACAGTCAAACTCGATAAATGGCGAGAAGTTTCCGTGCATTCGAGATATGATGATTGAAACACCAACGAGAGCACTGGCTATGCCTCTGCCGAAGGGCCCAGGTTCTACTACAAGGAATACATCTGAAAGAATCCAGATTGGTAGATCTTTTGTTAGGGCATCGAACAATCTCTTGTCGAGCCAAGGTACACAAAAACCATTAATATCACTTTGCAGCTCCAAGAAGCGAAAGTCCTCGGTTTTGAATACTGACTCTTCTATTAAGAGTTTGGTCTTTGAGATTTGCGATGAAGACTAATTGGGATGTCATTGAGGGTAAGCTGCCCTTCACAGTGTGGAATCAATCTGTACGAAGAATTTTACTGAGTGGATGCTGACAAATTTTTGGTCTTTGGACGACGTCGAGCTGTTCATTTTCTTGAGATGCTTCCTGAACTAAGGAGCATGGCAAAGTCATCTTCCTACAGATTGTAACATCCGGGGAATATTTGTATTATCACTCTTAATCTGCCAAGATGTGGAATTGTTTTTTTGGTTTAAGGAAACCAGGGGAAGGCACGGCTTTCATACATCTGTTTTGTATCTTAAGCTGGAATAAGCCTAGCTTCCTTCGTCGTTAGTAAGAGCCCTGCTTTGCAGTTGGTTGTTTCATTTGATCAGAGATTAGGCAGAGTGTCGTCTAAGAGAAGCTCATCCTCCTTTGTATAGTTGTTTTTGTAAACTTTAGCTAATTCATTTGTTTGTATGTTTGGGATTGTCGAATGCAGAAGTTTTTTGGGGCTATGGCCTCCATGTTGAGCACAACTATGATCTTGTGAACTGTATGAAGTCACTGGTTATATCAATTTACAATCCACCAGCAAAAACACAAATTTCTCGCTATAATGATGCCAACATTGTATTTGGCCTTGCCGATAGTGACAGTCATATACTAGAGTATCTCACTTTTATTAACTATAAAATATCTTTTCAATTGCTTGTTTATTTGATATCTTTTATTTTTAATCATTTATTTGTATTTAGAAGTAAATAGTTACAATTTAGGAGATGGAATCAGGAAATCTCCCATCTCATCGTGTATATGTGACCTGTACAATTTCTAAGGAGAATTAAGTATCTTCCTCAACTTTCATCTTTCATATGGTATCGAAGCAAGGTTTGCGACCACCCTCAACTTCGCAAAGCCCAGTGCCATTGCCGTGCAGGCAATTGTGTCAACTTCGTCAACAATCCCGGCCTTATCACCCTAATTCCTTCATTCTTCTGATCAACCTGGTGTACCGCTCGTGACCCCTTTGCTTGACGGAGATAATTACCCTATGTGGACCATGCCATGATTATGTCTTTGGAAGCCAAAAACAAGCTTCCCTTTGTTGATGAGTCTCTGCCAAGACCAGAATCTTCTTAATCAGATTTCTCAAACTGGGTCCGATGCAACAGCATGGTTCGTTCTTGGATCGTTCACTCCGTTGTTCCATCTATCTCGCATAGTATCCTCTGGATTGATTCTGCATCCGATGCTTGGAAAGATCTCCATGGTCGTTTTTCACCAAAGAATGCTCCTCATATTTTTGAAATAAGGAGAGCGCTCTCTATTCATGTTCAAGATTCAGATTCTATATCTGCTTATTACACTATTGTCAAAGGTTACCGTGATGAGCTCTTGTCTTACCGTTAACTTCCAGCTTGTTCTTCAGGAGCATTGAAACCTCTTCAAACTTTTTTTGAGTCAGATATTACTTATGGAGCCTCTTCCACCCGTGAACCAAGCCCATGCTATTGATGTTGATGCCTCAAATCAATAAGGCATGTTTTGTTTCTTCCACCTGCTCCGCGTGATCCTCTTCTTCTCCACGTGATCCTCTTCTTTCCACGTTTTGCTCCGTGTGAGCATGATGGCTCTTCCATGTTGCTTGTATAAAAGGAGAAAGAGAAGAGCAGAGGAAAGCTAGGGGAAAAGAGAAGCAAAGAGGAGAAAGGGAGAGCAAGTGGCGTGTTTCGGCAGGGAAGGAGCAAGAGAACTGCGATTCCACATTGAGTTATATACACACATATAAAAACACATTGAGGGTTTAAGTGATTTGTTTTAGAGATTATTATCTATATCTCTTATTGTGAGATTCTCGATGTTTTGAGTGTAACTACTTTATATTTTCTTATTTGACTAGTGGATTTTTCATCGTCGGCGACCGTCCGTGGTTTTCCCTCGTAAGGGTTTCCACGTAAAAATCTTTTTTTTTTTTTGGTATGGTCTAAAAATCTGTTTATTTTGCGCATTTGTTATTGTTTGTGTTGTAATTAAACAGACCTATTCGTAACAAACTGGTATCAGAGTTTAGAACGTTTCAATCCTTATTTTCTACACCGGGTTCGCCCAGGTAGGCTTAGGAACGAACGTTGTTAAGGTTGAAATTTAAGTTATATTTTTTACGGGTTCGTTTCTTGCTTTTTTTTCCACAAAAAATATTTTTTCTCTGATGAACGGTGCACGGACAGAGACACTCTTTACACAGTGTTCCAGCGTGAACGTCTTTACAGCTGTGTCTTTCTGACACTGATAAATTACCGGCAGAAATGAAAGACGAAGATAAGATGAAGATGGGTAAGAAGACACGTACGACTTTACAGCTGTGTCTTTCTGACAACGTTCTTCAGAACGTCCTGGAGGAAAAGTCTGGCAAGGCTCTTTGGGATAAGCTGTCCAGCTTATGCATGAGCAAATCTATTGCTTCTCGTTTGTACATGAGGCAGCGTCCTCATTCTTTCAAAATGAAGGAGTCCACTACCTCACTAGAAAAGTATTTGACGGAGTTTCAAACTATCCTTGTTCGTCTGAAAAATGTTGGAGTCACCATCGATGATGAAAAAGCGGCGGTCATTCTGTTGTATTCTCTCCCTAGTAGGTATGAGGCCTTTGTGACTATTATGATCCATAGTAGGGATTCTTTGTCACTAGAAGATATTAAGACGTCTTTGACCAGTAGCCACCTGAGACACAAGCTCTAGAAATCGTCCAGACCCTCAAACTCTGATGATGCGCTATTCATCAGAGGGAGACAGGATCGAAGACAACAAGATAAGTTCAAAGGCTAATCGAAGAGTAAAAGCTCGAAGAAATCCGACTCTTGTCACTATTGTCATCAAAAGGAACATTGGAGGAACGAATGCCCTAAACTGAAGAACAAGCAAAAGAAGGAGGAAGCCCCAGTCGCTGGTATTGTCGAGACCCAGACAGTCTTGACCGTTCTTACATCTGCCGTGGAGTCCTTGGTAGCATCCACTTTGGAGTAGGTGATGGATTCCGGGTGCACCTTTCACATAAGCCCGTATCGAGAGTGGTTCGCCACATTTGCTGAGTCTAATGGCGACGAAGTCCTTATGGGCAATAATGCTGCCTGTAAGATTTTGGTGTGGGAGATGTTCATATACGGATGTGGGATGGTATTGTGCGAACATTGAAAGATGTTCGATATGTTCCACCTGTGAGGCGGAATCTTATCTCTTTGTGTTCCCCTGGTCGTGAAGGATGTTCCTATCATTCTCAGGATTGGGACATGGAGGTCAAAGAGAACCATATGGTGACTATGAAGGCTCGACTTCGTGCTGGAATGTACTATTTGGTCGGCACGACGCAGGATGAGTTGCAGTTGTTGCAAATTCATTGTCCGTCCGTGATGGTGAGGCTAGTTTTTGAAATGAAGCTGTGGCATATGCGGCTTGGGCATATGACAAATCGAGGGATGGATGTTCTGAGTTCAGTAGGCTTGCTTGGAGGATTGAAGACACAGAAGTTCGAGTTCTGGGAGGGCTTTGTTCTCGGCAAGCAGAAGAGAGTGTCGTTTGGAGGTGCGATGCACAGAATCAAGAGGACACTCGACTATATTCACTCAAATTAAGATGCAAACTGACAAGCACATCAAGAGGTTTCGAACCGACAAAGGGATGGAGTTTATGAACAAGCAATTTCTGGAGTTCTGCAAGGACAAAGGCATTGTGAGGCATCGCACTGTCACTTACACACCCCACCAGAATGGGGTAGCAGAACGCATGAACCGGAAGCTCATGGAGCGGGCTCGGTGTATGATGATTGGAGCCGGGTTGAAGGAGAGTTTTTGGGGTGAAGCAGTTATGACGGCCTGTTATTTGGTAAACAGGTCACTCTCTTCAGCGTTATCCATGAAGACACCTTATGAGGCTTTGTCTGATAAGTCCGCTGATTATTCCAACCTTCGTGTTTTTTGCTGTCCTGTATACTATCATGTTAGCGAAGGAAAGTTGCAACCTAGGGTCAAGAAGGTCATCTTTTTTTGATACCAACCAGGTGTGAAGGGATACAGATTATACTCCACTGATCCATCATCACCTGGAATCATCATCAACAGTGATGTCATATTTGACGAGGAGTCAATGTTAGCTAAGAAAGTTGGACAGTAAGGAGCATTCAGCAGCAGGTGGAGCAGACACGACCAGTCGAGAGATCGACATTTGAGGTGGAGCATCAAGATGGGGACTCCTCAGATCCCAACATTTCCACTGATGCTTTGCAGCCAGTTCAAGAAGCAGAAGATCAAGGAGTGGAACCACTAGTATCAGATCCAATTCAGGTGGGACCCACTCTACAACAGTACCAACTTAGCCGTGATAGGGAATGACGTGAGATCAGATCCCCAGTTCGATATGGCTATTCAGATTTGGTGGCATATGCACACATTGTTAGCGAGACAGTTGAGAATGAGCCTTTGTCATTTAGGGAGGCCATCGCTAGTTCAGAATATGCCCGGTGGACTACAGCTATGGAAGAAGAATTAGAGTCTCTTCACAAGAACAATACTTGGACTCTAGTTCACTTGTCGAAGGGAAAGCGCACCGTAGGGTGCAAATGGGTGTTCAAAAAAAAAGAAAGCAGGCGATGGTGGCGATGTGAGATTCAAGGCCAGATTGATGGCTAAGGGTTCAACTCAGAAGGAAGGTATTGACTATACTGAAGTTTTTTCTCTTGTAGTCAGACATACTTCTATTCGAGTTCTTCTATCTTTGGTTGCTAAGTTCGACCTTAAACTTGAGCAAATGGATGTGAAGATGGTATTCTTACACGGTGAGCTAGAAGAGAAGATCTATATACGCCAGTCAGAGAGTTTTTCATTGTCAGTAATGGAAAATCGAGTCTGTCTTTTGAAGAAATCATTGTACGGATTGAAGTAGTCGCCCCGACAATGGTATCACAGGTTTGACACCTTTATGGCAAGCATAGGATACACACGAAGCCCGTACGATCAGTGTGTGTATATCTTTTGCTCTATGTAGATGATGTGTTGATCGCTGGTAAAGGCAAGGGGACTATTGGCAGGTTGAAGACGCAACTCAGTAGTGAGTTCGATATAAAGGATCTCGTCCCAAAAAAGAAGATTTTGGGCATGGAGATCGAGCGGGATAGGAAACGTGGAGTCTTGACCTTAAACCAGAAGAAGTACATTGAGAAGGTTCTAGACCGATTTGACATGAAAGATGGCAAACCCATTTCTACTTCCTTAACAACGCACTTCAAACTATCCTTGAAGCTCTCACCAAAGAGTGAGAACGAAGTGAGGAGTATGGCCTCAGTGCCTTATGTGAGTGCAGTTGGTTCACTGATGTACGCTATGGTTTGCACTCGACCCGATTTGTCACAGGCTGTGTCAGTAGGTAGTCGTTATATGGACAGACCTGATAGAGGTCACTGGCAGGCTATGAAGTGGATCCTTAGGTATCTCAAGGGTTCATCGGAATTGAGCCTCGTCTACGATGCAAGGCGAGGGGAGGCAGCAATAATGTTAAAAGGTTCTCAGATTCAGACTATGCTGGAGATGTGGATCGTCGGAGGTCACTTACAAGGTATGTATTCACTTTCTGTGGTGGGCCAGTTTCTTGAAAGGCAACTTTGCAGGATACTGTGGCATTGAGTACTACAGAAGTTGAGTTCATGGCGGTTGCATCAGCTGTGAAGGAAGTAATTTGGCTGAGGAATTTTACTTCTGACTTAGGTCTGAAGCAAGATAGCACAGTGATTCATTGTGACAGTTCATCAGCCATTCACTTGACCTGTGATCAGATGCATCATGAGAGAAATAAGCATATTGACATCTGTTATTACTTTGTACGGGACGTTAAAGATGTCAAGATGATCAAGATTGTTACTGCTGAGAATCCAGCAGATATGATGACGAAACCTGTTCCTGTTTCGAAGTTTCGTCATTGTCTGAAACTCTTAGGAGTGGAGGACAGATAGGCTCGTTTGAAGCCTAAGTGGAGGTTGCTCGACGACAATGAAATTGATATGAGTTAAGGTGGAGATTTGTTGATGTTGATGCCTCAAATCAATGAGGGATGTTTTGTTTCTCCCACCTACTCCGCGTGATCCTCTTCTTCTCTGCGTGGTCTTCTTCTTTCCGCGTTTTGCTCCGTGTGAGCATGATGGCTCTTCCATGTTGCTTGTATAAAAGGACAAAGAGGAGAGCTGGGAGAAAAGAGAAGCAAAGAGGAGAAAGGGAGAGCAAGTGGCGTGTTTCGGCAGGGAAGGAGCAAAAGAACTGCGATTCCACATTGAGTTACAAACACACATATAAAAACACATTGAGGGTTTAAGGGATTTATTTTAGAGATTATTATCTCTATCTCTTATTGTGAGATTCTCGATGTTTT
>JAOVYX010018731.1:0-19644 GCA_035668315.1 Drosera spatulata
TGATTTGGATTTGAGACATTAGAAGTGTTTGTAATGTTTGGATATTGGACTCGACAATGGAACTGTGTTAGATTTAACACCTCTCCTCTCGCAGTTCGGATGTTTGTAAAAACAGGGTTAGTACGCAAGAAAACAGTTTATTAGGCGATTTAAGATACAAAAATGACGACTAAATTTTTTTTAGTCGCTAAATTTGAAGACCAAAGGTTGAAATTGATTGCGAAAAATAAAGACCAATTTATCAAATTAATCGCAAAATTGGCGACCAATTTATCATTTTAGTCGCGAAATAGTGACTAAACATATCAATGGTCGCAAAACTTAAAGCATTAGGTCAACACAAATTCGCGACTAAGATGCGGACGTAGTCGCTGATTTTGGCGACTAAAAAGAACTTTAGTCACGAATTTAGTGACTATAATACTATTTTAGTCGTTAAATATTTTGCGATCAAATATGTAATTTAATCGCTAAATTTGCAACTAAATTTATACAATGGTCGTTATTCTCGGTTAGCGAGGAAGGATTTCGCGAAGATGATTTTTAGTCGCGGTTTAATCTACCGTTCGATTTTACGATCAATTTTCGTTGTTTAACGATTAAAATGTTTAATGAAGAGGTTTGTTTGGGTTGAGATGGAGTGCTCATGTGTCCATTGGGGGGATCGATGAAAATAGGAAGTAAACTCGTCAGAATCAATGGATAATCCTCAAAATCGTTACCTTGTCTAGGATCTATTTGTTTGGATTTAAAATTAATCAAAATTAATTTTGAGTCGTTTTATAATATTAGAGAAGATGCTTGATATTTTTTTAACTGTAACTTTAAGTTTAAAAATATTTGAAACTTTTTTTCTCATTCAGAAAGAAATCAAAATTATTTTTTATCAAACAAAATAACTTTAAGTCGTTCTTCTATCAAACATCAAATTAATTATATAAATTGTAATCAGTTATAACTTATGAGTATCAACCATAACTTATAACTATCAGCCATAAGATTTGAAACTGTTTTTCTCATTAATGGAGAAATCCAAATTGTTTTTGACAAAAAAAAAAAAAAAAACTTTAAGTCGTTCTTTTATGAAACATCAAACTATTTATTATAAAATTACAACCAGTTATTCTTATAAACATCATAAACACCTATAAACACTTTCTATCAATCCTATCAAACAACCCCTAGCTTGATTTAATTTGGTCCATTAATTTGATTAGGATATATTATAATCACTGGATCTATTTTAAATTTTTCTTTGACACGCATAAAATTAGATGTAGGGTTGATATATGAGAATAAAAAAATTAAGATTATTTATAATCACTTAATGACGATTTCATATCGGCATATAACTTTTTAAGGTTTTTCTTATATTTTTTTATGAAATATTTCGTATATATAATGATTATATTTTTTCCATTTGATCCAAATGTTTTAGGTTAAATTTGAGATATTAAAATTTATATTCAATTGGGTTGATGATGAGATTATAGATATGATTATTGGGATTTTTTTAATTTTTGATCAAATAGTTGGGCTAAATTTAATATCGTCAAGATTTCAATTCAAAATCAAAGTTTAAAAATTAATTGGATAAGATTCTATTAGCTTAAATAAAATAAAATTATTTGATTATCCATTAAAATTTTTAAATGACAATAATGCCCTGTCATACCATTTATCATCCAAATGATTTGTAGCGGTTTGTCCTTTAAAAACGACTGGGTTATATAATATATTGTATAATATTGACCCTGTGTTTTACGGGATGAATAAATATAATTTAAATAAATAATATAGAACTTACCTATATGGAGTAATGTATATTGTACATGATAGTTTCTATTTTTAATTTGTTAGATAAAATCTATCAAAAAATATTGTTTTATTATACTAAAAGATGATTTTTTATATAAAACTGTTGGGATTTCTTATAAATATTTTTTTGTGAAAGTTTTTGCATATATATTTATTATATATTTTTTATTTAATCCAAATATTTTATGTTAAATTTGAGATATTAACTTTTGATTATAATTATACATATGATTGTTTAGATTTTTTAACTTTTGATCAAATAATTAGATTAAATTTAATATCATCAAAATTTAATCTCGATCTTTCAATTCATAATAAAAGGTCATAAATTAATTGGATAAGATTTTATAGTTTAAATAAAATGAAATTATTTGATTATCCATTAAAATTTTTAAATGACAATAATGTGTCATCATGTCATTTGCCATCGAAGTGGTTTGTCACTATTAAAAATGACTGAATAATATAATTTATATTATATTAGATTGGATTACCTTTTTATTCAGGTGTCCAAACTTTAAATTTTATTAGTTAGATATATAGTTGATTGGTTTGTTATTAAGATAATTAAAACAAAACAAAAAAAAAATTTAAATTCACATACTCCATCAAAGTAATGTTTCATATCTAAGAGAACTATAATATATACGAAGGGATTGTAAATTTGATACTCATAAAGAAGCAACATATATGTATATATATATACATATAGTTTTTTTTTTAAAAAGATATATATGTAGCTTTCTTATAATATGGTAATATCTAAGAAAATAGATTGTCATCAATTTTTTGAAGTTAGTTTATTCTATCTAATTTGGTTGTCTTATTAGTATATTACTTTGGAGTAACTATTCATTTTTGAACGTCATTGTTTTTTAATTTTTAAACTATGTATACATATTATTATCGATTCATAAATGTGACTCTCATATAAATTTAGTTTTATCATGCTATAAATTGAATAAAATATGCAAAAATATGTCGTATTTTTCATGACAGGACGTATTATACTACATGTACCATATCTTTGACGTATACGTTCTTTTGAACATTTTTTTTATCCCTAAATTTTTTCCATCCTCACGTACTATAGACGTAAAATATTCGTATCTTATTTTTGTCGTTCCATATTTTTACTAAGTATGACCATACGTGCTTTAAAAAGGACCTCAAAGATGTATAAATTCAAACAAAGAAAATATCAACAAATGTTTACTAAGACTATGACATCTATTCTTTCCTTTTTATCTTTTTCTCATTTTTTTATGTAATTACGACTTGTAAACCAGAAAATCATTAAGCAAGATCCGTGGGGCATGTCTAGAAATGGACATGTCAAACCCACAAATGCCGCCAACTCATAACAAGTGTAATGAGAGCATCCTAAATCATAGCTTGTATTCCAACACCATAAAACCTAGTTTACCTAATACTACCATTATTTCATTATGACTATCAATCAATTTCACATCTGTAGACTTTTTGGTTGTTCGATATTAGCCCATGTGACACCATCCTAAGCTCATAACAGTGGACGCCGATGCCTATACTCTCTTCTATAGGAGACAATATGTATGTATTCTTTTATGCGAAGATCTACAAGTTCAGAAGATTATCATTATTATTATTTGAAATTACATGCTCAGATTATGGATTTGCATGAACCCGTAAGTGGCATCCACAATCCAAGATTGACGGCAACTGTCATATCTACATTCAATGTCAAAGTCTCGATTTTAAAATGCATTTTGAGAAATTAATTATGTTGTTTTGCATGAATGGTCGCAACTTCTTTTTCTGAACACAAAAAAATACACTTAAGGTAATTATGATGAAAATAATCCGTATAAAACTATTTGACCGTCTCACATTATTTGTTAAAGGTTGTGGCAATATGTATAGTAGATTTGATTTTTTGGGAAAATATATATAAGAATATGCCTCGGCTTTTGTTTTCTATCGACGATAAATATGTCTGGTTTTCTCATTATGTTAAGTGTCTATGATTTTTACCGTACAAATTCTGTGTATTTCTGTGTTTTCATTCTCCTCTATCATTCTCCTTGAGAAAGAATGAAAACAATTCTGGAGATGACACAAATCTTTTAAAAATAACTGAGATGATTGACTAAAATATTGATCCGCGGACATAATGTAGTTCGAGACAAAATCAACACTGTTCGGTATGTTATTTTTTGGTTTTTTTCTTCGTTTCAATGACTGATAAAATAAATACTCATGTTTAATATTAATTTATGTTTTTTAAATGGATTAAACAAAAACAAAATATAGGAATTTTTTTTTTAGTTCTTGTTTCCTGTTTCATATGAGTGTAACATTTAAGATTCCGTTTACAAAAAAAATAAAAATTATTTCATGAAATGTTTTTTATTTTCGCTATTGATTTTTTTGTTTCTGTTACTGTTTTTTGGTTCTCACAGTTTTGGACAATGATGTCAAACAATCCCTTGGCTAACAACACAAAATTTTAAAAAATCACTGTGTTAATTGTCTAAGGAATGGAGCCATTTTAGGGGACTTGAAATTTTGAAATGCGACTTCGGGTTGTTGAAGAAGCCATAAACGTAAGCTTTCTACTTACACCTACATTTGCTATTGTGTTGTTTAATTATGCGGTGAGGCTGAACTGAACAAATTCAGGAGATCTGAGAGAACTGAATTTCAGGTACCTCAGTCACATGTAAAGAGGTGAATCTAGCCGAGCTTAACCACAGTCACAAATTTTATTTTCACAAAGCACCCGAATAGCAACATGACTTCTAAGAAAACATTATGGCTTGATAAGCCCAACACCTCTACCTAAAGCTGCAAACAACACCGAGCCAGACCACGAAATGAACAATTGAGATCACCATAGCCTGGGGAAGAGCAACATTTGCCTCATCGAACGACAAAATAATACTGGTAAAAGCTCAAGGGATAAATTATCTGATCAACCGTTTGGTACATTCACCAATATACTCTACCAAATCGAAAACAGGTTACTCGTCATGTGATTATTATTGAGAACAGCAACACCATTCGGCGTGATCAGCTAACTAATGCTCATAAAAAAAATCATCAGCAACCTTAAGATCCTAGCAATTGGAGAATGCATAAGAACACCGGGAACAACAGCAGGGCTTGCTCTATTCAAACTTCAACGCAGGGATACATGAAAGAAACCGGACGCAAGTTAACCAACTACTAGTATTGTACTCGCAAAGTATTCAGGGAAGCTGAAAACTAAAGCGTATATGACTATATGCCCTTCGCCTTTTCTGTTGAGGAAATGTTTGTTCGAAATCGAACCTAGTACCAAGTCGGCATAAACAGAATCAGCAAGTGTACGTGCCGATTTGTTTCTAATCTTTGCTGTTTCATATTAATGACACCCCCTAGCGCAGCATCTAATCAGTCCCAATGTCAAGCAATTCCTGAATATGATTTCATCATCTGCAACGTTATAGGTTTGATGACAACCATGAGAGGAATACAAAAAGTGCAATGCTTATCTTCACATTTTCTCAAATTGCAATTCAAATAATGGGCAGTTCTTCAATAGGTCAGCCTCTGCATTAGTCCAAAAACGTTATCAGTTACAGCCTCATTGAATATCATGCTATGAAACTTAAACTCACACCTTTATGAAACATAAACTCTTCATTACGAAGATTTGCAGATCGTTGTTCCTAATTTTAAATGGTAACCAGCACATATCATGCCGACAGGTACACCGGACAACACAAGCCGCAACTTTTGATCATATTGTTTGAGCTCAAATATCTCTCTTCTCAAGCGAAGTTGTCACTTTCTCTGCATAAAACAGACAAGCTCATACCATCAGAAGCGGTATCTCTCAAATCCTGGTTCAAAGCGAGACAAACGCTCATGACATTGCCACATAAAAAGCAAATGCAAAACCAAAATCCAAAGCATAGAGCCGGATTGCGAGATAATTAGACCAATAAGCATAAGAACTTCATATAGACCAAGTAGCTCATAAACCACAAGAACCTTTTCATCCAGGAAGAAGAACCAAGTTCAAACCATTTCAACCACAGAATCTTTCAAGAACAGAGATCCCCGTATAACTTGTCCTCAGACACAAATCCAAAACCAGAAACACAGTTTAGAACGGCAAAAATATTGATTACAATACCAACAAACAGAAGAGAACACACCGATTGTAATCAATCGATCTCCTGAAGCGAGGCCCGACTGCACGCGTCGCCGTTACAACTGCCAAATTAGTATCCTCGCTTCTAAAAAAAAAAAAAAAGAAGTAGATAGCACAAGTCCGAGTTTGACTCGAGTAATGAACTGAGTCGAGTCGAACTTGAATTGTTCGCGAAACCATTCGGCTCGGTACAACCCTACATTTGGATCGTTAAAATTTACTATTTTCGTCTCATAATTATTATAACGTTTTTCTTTTCATGTATTATTCAACCCATAATTTGAGAAGATTTGTTAATCATCTAAACGACATGATTTATATTTTCTATTGGTTCACGGTTATAGTACATAACGTTTACTATCATTAATATTTCAGGATGTTTTCTCAAAAAATAATGTTTGATCGTCCCATAATATCGATCAAACCTTTTATCGTCATGCATGTCCGATCAAAATAATATAATTTTTTTAGAATGAAAGAAATACTAATTTAAGAAATATTACTCATATAATTTATTTGAAATAATTCGTATTTTATAAAACTTCATAATTTATTTAAAACGAACAAATATATATTTCATGCCTCGATGTCTGTCTGGCGCAAGTCATTTTCATCCTTCTCATCAAGGGGTATTATCGTCACAAGAAAGTGATTCAAACTCCATATCCCTCTTCCACTTTCGACACGTATGAACCCAAAAAACCCAAAAAAGATGAAACATTCTTTCCAAAACAAACACGAAGAAAAGACCATGTTTCAACGATAATAATCCAGCCATTAATCATGCTTGGAAAAATGAAAATGTAGTTCAGGAACCATGAGAAGAACACTTGTTGAACCCTTGACTCTCCTTTTTTGACCTGTACCGTTTTGCGACTTGACATGAATTATCATCAATACACTTTATATGGATATAAGTTTGAATAACATGAGAGAATTGAACTGTAAGGATATTCTAATGAAGAAAAAAGTCATGGTTTTTATTCTTTAAGAATGAAAATATAAAAGCAAAGCAGAAAGTCCCTAATTACATGGTCAGGAACGAAGGTTGCTTACCTGCAATGACTTAAATTTCTGACTTCAAAATGTAATTGAAACAGCCCAACTATAATTATATCTGGGATCAAACAAGTTTGTTGGCAAGGTTTGGAGACCAGTTACTCTCTCCGTTTCAAAACATAAGAAACTTTCATGCAATATATGGTTCGTTAAGATAAAAATTGACTTGCATCGTGAAACGTTCGTATATCATTTTATGCAATTTTAATGTGTAATAGTAATGATAATTTATCTCATGTATTTTCATCCAATCCTAAGAAAAATTTCATATAACATCATTTCTTCGAGCAACGAACATGTTGAGTACTGAAAATAAACAAATATTGTCTCAATTTCATATAAATTGTGATACATTACTAATTACAGATATTTTATAAAAATAAAAGTACTTTTATAAATGATAAATTTGGAATATTATAAAGTCAAATATAACCCCCCCACATTAGTATTATATTATCTCCACCATCATCAATTTTCTCTCGATTCTTTATCTACTCATAATTTTTTCCCAAAATCACAAAAGTAAAACATTAAAAATCCGAAAAATCAATACATACATTAATACGGAGAAAGGAGACTAATGCAGGATTAGCTTTACCTTTAGATTTACTACATTTGAAATTGAAAGTTTTTTTTTTTGTTCTTTGAGCTAATTGTTGAAAACACTCTCGCAGTTGGTAAATAGTTAATGATGCATTAATTTTTTCTTATCGATATTAATAACTGTGCAAGTCAATTCTTTATAACTTATCTGAAGTCGCAAAAATATTACTTATATTATCGAACTAACAAGTTTTTCTCGTTTCATAAGTAAAAAGGTTTCAAAGAACTCCCTCTATCTCAAATTAATTGAAATATTTTTTTATCAGTTCTAAAATAAATGAAATATTTTCATTTTTGATAATCTTTTAATATAAAAAAAATATCAAATCAATCTCGTATGTTATAATACATCCATTAACTCATCTCATAATTATTACAATAAATCCCATTATCATAAAAAAATATTCATTATTCATCAAAATTCATATAAATTTAATACTCGTATAAATTTTCATATCGAATTAAAATATTTCGATTAGTTTGAGACGATGGCAATGAGTTTTTCATCTAAACTCCTAACCTTGTCTCTCGCTCTCCCTTTCCAAAAGAAAAAAAAAAAAAAAAAAATCTCACTCTAGGCTGTCACCTACCCACCAATGCCCTGCACACCATATAGAGATAAAGCAGGAGAGAGAAGCACCTCATCTCAAGGATGGGAGAGGAAGCCAATTAGGAAGAGGAAACCATTATTGCAACTACACAAAAAATAAAGGGAAAGGAACAAGAAATTCTATATATAGCACCAGGCTCATGCCAATTTAGGTCTGAGATTCAGAAAGCTCATTTCTTGCTCCCAAAAAAGTAGAAAATTATTTGTCAGGATTGGAATATATAATAATAATACTCCAGTATGGGAAGGGGGAGAGTGGAGCTGAAGAGGATTGAGAACAAGATCAACAGGCAGGTGACTTTTGCAAAGAGGAGAAATGGGCTTTTGAAGAAGGCATATGAGCTCTCTGTGCTTTGTGATGCTGAGGTTGCTCTCATCATCTTCTCCAACAGGGGGAAGCTCTATGAGTTCTGCAGCAGCTCCAGGTACGCAGCTCTTTCTTTGTTTATTTTTTTATGTTTGTTTTTGCTTCTTATATTTTTGGGAAAGAAAAAACAAAACTAATTCTTGTTTCTCTTCTTGTGTTGGATCTTGTGTTTGATGGTTGATCTTTTTCATTTCTTATCTTTTGTGCTTTTGGGTTATATCTACCGAGCCATCTGGATATTATGTTAATTTATTTGTGTTTTTGCTGAATCATATAGGTCAAAAGCATTTTTCTATTTTGTAGGGTATATTCATCCTAGATCTTGTTTAATGTTCATGCTGGCCAGCCATGACAGATCTGCTCAGTTTGATCTTTTTTAGTATTAATTAGGGTTTTCTGGAGCAAAATAACGAAATGTTTGGTGTTCTTGCTTTTATGTTGCCTTTACTTTTGAATTTGAAATTGTTGTGAATCCAACAAAGGTGTTGACTGTAATTATTGCAGTCCCCCATATCTCATTCTAATTTTATACCATGAATTAATCTAATCAATTGTTGCAGAATATCCATTTCTGATCAAAAGGTGATTTAACTTAACTGCCGTGTGGAAACCTAATTTCATGTTTTAGGCAAGTACCAATAACCATTGAGGTAATATGCGTTTTTCCATTAATCAAGGCCAGAAGCACATTGCATGTACAAGGAAAAGATATATGATAGATCCCAAAAGTCCGATTACCAATAGGTTTGAGTTCTCGTGATTGGGTGTGAATTTTGTTCAACCATTGTAGAATCATTAGTTGTTCCATGCCGTGATGATGATTAATATAGGTCGTCCATCTTTGCATAAATAAAATTGCTTCCTTATGTCCTTTAGAAGATCTCAAATACCAGTCCACACGATTAGAAAAAAGAACTGTTTGTCTCTAAGCAACTTCTTTTGCACATTCAACCTTTTCGTGTCCTAAAATAAGCCAGCAACTCTTTCTCCACTTGATTAATGACATAACCTAGCTAATAATGCATGCAGTTAGAACTAATTTATGTGAAAAAAATGTTACACGTATCATACGTACTTGACCGATTCAAGCCTTTTCGACAAAGTAAGTATTTATAAGAGTTTGATTCTAGCTACCTCAGAATTTCAACCAGGTTTGGCTCGGGACATACGGTAACTTTTTCCCCCCATTTCATAGTTTCCGTAAGAACAAGCTCATGTCCTTTCTTGTGCCTTGTGATTTATGAGGAATCAAGAGCAAGGTCGTGTCTACAGTCCACTGTATGTCCAAATAATGTTCCACTCCTGCATAAACTCCAGGCCTGCCTTGCAGCCAAGTATATTTTCATTCTCCAGAAGTTATTAACCATAAGATACATGCAACTTAGAACAGATATTGAGACACATTGAATCAGCATAGGACATGCCTTTTTCAATGGAGCAGTTCGTCCTATTGATTACGAACAAATCTATATGTTGTCCTGGAAACGGAATCTATTGGTTTCGATTCATATGCATTGGATGTACTACGTGAAGTCCGTTTATTTTCATAAGGTGCATCGATAACCGGCTGTACGAAAGTCGAAAGATATATGATTGGGTAGTTTTAGGTGCTGCTTGTTAACAAGTTTCAGGTTAACACATGATAAAAAGGAGGTTAATTATTATTAATTATCTTTGCAAGTTTAACTTGTTAACTCTCACTCCAACTCAGTGCAATGAGCCCCTTGATTTATTTGTACACTGGTTGCCGACTTGTTGTATATAGACAAACTGTGTTTTTATAAAGGGCTTTTGCCATATAAATCCTTAAAAAACTTCTTTATTTCCATAAAAAACCTTTAAAATCTTTATAATACCAATCAAATCTTTCAAATATATATTTTATGGACAAACAAGTCTATCTGTCAGCTTTGAAGGTTAAAACTAATAGAATGCTTGTACTATTAACAGTATAGTCCATTTGTATTTCTACGTGTTTTCGACAACAAAATGGTTTTTAGTGAACTCAACAATACTGTCATTGTCACAAAATTATGAGATACTCAAAATATTATGCTTCAAACATTTAATATAATGGACATTATCGATGGGATGTTCCAAGGACTTACTAACTTTACCTGATTCTACGATTTTATCTTTTTCGTTATTGTCAAAGGTAACACTCTCTCCATCATAGACATTTAGTGAGAGCAATAAAGATTTAGCTCCTGCCATATGTCTTGAGCATCCACTGTCTACAAATCAAATGCTAAAATTCTCACATTGCCTACAAAACAGATGAGTTGGTTGAGTTAGGAACCCACCTTTTGTTGGATCCCTTTCTTCTAACATTCCTGTACCTAAGTGTAGGAAGAGCAATGCAACTTGCTTTACATACAATTGAAAAGTTAGTCTCTAACAATTCTAAGCAATTTATCACACTCAGCAATAACATGTCCCTTGAAATCACGATGCATACATACACGTTCACCAGTTAAGTCTATGCACTTTTTTCTTTCCCATGTTTCTTTGAACATTTTTGTTAGGTGACATATCAAGTATACGTGTGTTAGGTTTGTTTGGCAACCTTCTCAAATCAATTCTATTCTTGAAAAAACCAACAAAAATGTCAGATTCATTAGAAACATTAGGCATATCCATAATCATTTTGTTGCTAGTTCCAACAGGTATTACAGTTTGAGGAACATTTTCAACAGTGCTTGTCTCTTTCAAAGAGTTATATCTTGTCTCAAACTTCTCATATTATAAGGACTGGTTCTTGACGATGGATCGCATCTCCACCATTTTGTTCGTAAGGTGTCTCACACCAAGTTTAAACATACTATATTTTTCAACAAATTCATTATTTTTTTATTTTAACTTAGTGTGCTCATGTCTTAGATAAGCAAGGTTCTCATCAAGAACATTCTTAACAGATAGTAATTTTTCATGTGTTTCAATAAAAGTAGTGAAAATTTCAATCAAGCTACTCCTAGACAGAATATGGATTCTTTTCTTAGAGAACCAAAATCAATATCTACCTTCTCATCATCATCTTTATCTTTGTTGCCATCAAACATTCCTTTGAGTTGTTATCTTCACTCTCTTCTTCATCAACATCTTCATCACTACCTGAGTTGATCTCATCTCACATTTCACATGTAACCATCAATGCCTTCTTTATGTCACCTTCAGAAAAAATGGGCCTTTTGTGCCTTTGGCGATTCTTGGTTCATCAAATAACAATCCTTCATAAAATGACCTGCTTTTTCACATTTAAAACACTGGTTAGCACTGGATTTAGATGATGAAGAATCTTTAGCCTTGGGTTTAGAAAACTTCCCTTTTCTGTCCTTGAAATTTTTAACAAATTTTAAATATTTACTGGTCAGAAACCAAGGTTGTCTTCATCTGTCATTGAAGATTCTGGTTCTTTCTTAAGAGCTGGTTCTACAGAGAGAGGCAGTCACTTGCCTTTCTCAACAGCCTCAATAGCACATGGCATTGTAGGAAATTTTCGTGTGTCAATAGTGATCCAATGAGATCATTAATCTTCATTTCTTCAGATTCTTGGTTTCTTGGATTGCTGTCACCTTTGATTCCCATGATCTAGGAAGGCTTCTCAGAATTTTACGAATCTGGTTTTGTGTACTAACTGGTTGACCAAGTGAATTTAACTCATTAACAATGTTAGTAAACTGAATGTACATCTCAGAGACAAATTCATCCTTCTTCATAATGAACGATTCATATTTTTTAGAGAGGAGATCAATCTAAGAATGCTTTAACTGGTTGACTAGCTTATCCCTCATATTTTTTGAATTGGGTATTTAAATTTTTTCAAATGTTTGTAAAATGATGTACCAAAAACTGATATTGTACTTAGAACCAGTTCTTATGTGAGAGTCGGAGAGTCGGTTTGAACTTGTAATTTTAGTTTTCCTACAAGTTTCTAAGTAATAAAAAAAACAAAGCAATACAAAAAATATAAATAACACCAGATTTATAGTGGCTCGATCCCAATCTGGCAAGGGATTTACATCCATTCTTCATGTACAGTAATAACACTATGTAACCCACTTTACAAGTACACCCATTGTTCTCTTTACTCATAACTAACCAAACTATAAGACTTCTACTGTAGTTCCTCTATTCTATGACACTACACACGATTATCTAGGTCTAACTCTAGACTAGACAATCCCCTTACAAACTACACCCTTGTAGCTTGACTAAACGACACTAATTACAAACCATTGGTCACGGTAAACAATCAATCACAGCTCCACAAGCATGATCAATACGTATAGCTCGATCATACAACTGAATAAACCTATTGACACCATTATTATACAGTAAAGAACATGAGCGTATTTAAGGTTAGAATTCACAATCTTCATTGTAAAATTAGAATTCAAACCTTCTTCGAATCACCGGGATTAAAGTTGAAAAACTTTCTTTCGAATATCCTTAACTTTTAATCTCCTTAGGCTATATGTGATTCGGTGAATTTTAAAATAATTTTGGTGTTTGTTAAATATTTTCTTCGATGTTACAAACTAGGAAGATAGTGGACATCGTGAAAGACAGGAAAAAATTAGTCAAAACAGATTTTACCAGGTCTCCTATGTTTTAGGGACGTTTTCAACAATTTTTGTCAAAACAAATTTACCTAAAACCGTCCGCTAATCATATACCGAAAAAAATATTTTTCCTCACAAAAAATATGCAGATAAAAACAAAAAATATCTTCTAGAGATTATGGGTCCGAAAAATCAGGATTTTAAAATAGAAATAGTTACAGCTCAAGAGATGACTTTTCCAATACACAAGAGACGACTCTTCTTAAATCATTTTTTAATTTGACCCTAAATACTCAATAATTCACACAGTTGGATAAGATGTCGTACATCACTATACTTGTACAAGTATCTGGACTATAGATCTCTATATTGTATCCACTAGACCTTGTTTCCTTCATGAGTTATCATTTCTTGATCCTCCAGACTTTTCACTTGAATTCAGCACTTCATTTTTAAACCAAACTTCAATCCATACTCTTTAGATTGACTGTCTACAGTACCATAATCTTCAAATCTATTCATGCTTGATCCAAAAACTACATGTGTTTCTTCAAGCCTTAAGTCTAATTGTGCACCTACACACATATAAACTGAGAACGACATAAGTGCACATCTGTTTTTTTCATCAAAACACATGAATTTCAACAATTACTTATGTTGCCGGGCTAGACTTTTTAGAAACCAAAGGTCATGGTATGAGAACGCCATGAAATTAGGTCTTTCCATACGAAACGACAAGCAGATCAAAATACGTTGTCTTTGGCCATGATTTTTGGTTTTTTATCCATTCGAAATCGTTTTGGATACTTTTTAGGCTTTTTTATGTTATACTCCCTCCGTTCCGAAAAAATTACAATATTTGTCTTATTTGCATGTCCCTTGAAAATTCTAACATTCTTTAATTTGGTAAATAATAACACCGAATCAGCTACAATAATTCACTAATTTCTGTTATAACTGCTACAATAAATCGTATTTTTAATATTATTCAATATAAATTTAACATATATATAAATTCTCGATTCTGATCAAAGTGGTGTAATTTTCTCGGGACGGTGGGAGTAGTATTTATTTGATGACATTTTCATAATTTCATATTTTTAGGGTTTGATAGTCATTAAAAGATTTTTTAGTCGTCTTTATATAAAAATAGGGATAAGGTTGCATAGATCACGTTGCATTATGTGGGTAAGACAATCTCTCTATCACTATGTGAGACATGACCATGCTTCCCACACCCAGTATTAATTCGGTATGTTTCTTCTTCTTTTTTTCCTTTTTAACTTCAATTTTTTTGGAGATTGAAACATTGAAACCCTAACAGAGAGGAGAGACGGAGTTTTTTCTCTAAGCATATCCATATTTTTTGCTTATATCTGTGTTTTGTCGTGTTGTTTTTGCACCAATGCAGCATGCAAAAAACGCTCGAAAGGTATCAAAGATGCAGTTATGCTGCATTGGAATCAAGCCAACCTTCCAGGGAGAACGAAGTAAGTACATTCTTTCCTTCGCCTTTTCTGATGAAAAGATGCCGTCTCTTTGCACTATGAAATAGACTTGTATGTCAATATATATAAGTTTAGCTTGTTAAGACACTATACATAATATTTATCAATTGAGACTCCCCTGGTATTAGTTTCCTGGCATGATATTGGAATAGATATTTATTCTATTATAGTTACCTTTTTTACTAATATTTGTCATTTGGTATGAATGGACAGATGCGCATTGTTTATTTTTCAAGCAAAAAAGGGAACATCTACATGTCAGTATATATTAGATACAAGTAATATTCGTGAATTAGTTAGTAGCATGGTTTTCGGGCTGATCTCTCAATATGAATAAACAAATGTGTTAGCGTGTCCACATATGGAACAGTGTTGAGCCAAAGCGTTGGTTTTGGAAACTGCTTATTAAGAATGGAAAAGTCATAGAGGGATCAAACCATGGAGGTAATGAGTTATTGGTCAGTCCAACTAGCTCATACAACTATGTTCTAAGCATCTCATTCGTGCAATGAAACATTTACGAAGCACTGTTTATATACATGCAGCAGAATAGTTACCAAGAATATCTAAAGTTGAAGGCGAAAGTCGACGTTCTGCAAAGAACTCAGAGGTAAGACAAGGTTTCAGGTCTCTAAGTCAAGTGAATTCGACTACGCGACCCAGTTAACTCTTTTTCCTGCAGAAATCTGCTAGGTGAAGATTTGGGAGATTTGGGAACAAAGGAACTGGAACAGCTTGAACATCAACTTGACAAGTCATTGAGGCTGCTTAGGTCTACTAAGGTACCCAAACAGTTCTAGCTACTCGTATTCCAATTTCAGCTAAGGCACTCTTGTCATGTACCCAAAAACTTCTGCCCAGTTGCCTCACCTAATAAGTGGAGAACCAAACTCTAACTCTTGTTTGATATACAGAGTTGATCTTTCGTATTCTCCTTTAGCCCATTTCCTTTGAAAAATCCGATGATAGTTTAGTAAGAATTTAGAGTTCTTCTTTCTTTTCTTTTTTCTCCCGGTTTTGTCGAGGTATAAGAATTACTCCTACAAGATTAACGGCCAGCTAATGCGCTTTTGGCTATGACCTTCCGTTCTCGAGAACCTAACCATGTGAAGGCAATTGATCATTGATATGGTTGCTTTTGCAGACACAACATATGTTGGATCAACTCGCAGACCTTCAAAGGAAGGTATAGATCTACAACTGCTTAGTTCATTAATCATTACTGTACACAATTTTTTATATAGTGGCCTTGAAAGACACTGCTGTTAATGCAACGCTTTTGTTTCACTAAAAAAGAGGGTGAATTTGCGACCAAAAAATAATTTTAATCGTAAAATTGATGACTATCATTATTATTTAGTGGCGAATTTTGCAACCAACAACGTTTAGTCGTTATTTTTGCGATAATTTTTTTTTAACTAATTTAGTGACTAAAAATAATTTTACTAGCTAAATTTACGACTAAAAAGATATTTGGTAGCAAATCCAGGACTAAAATATAATTTGATCGCAAATTTAGTGACTAAAATATTTATACTAACAAAGTTTGCAACTAATCACTTTTTAGTAGCAATTTTAACTACTAAAATAGAGTTTAGTAGCCATTTTGTCGACCAAAATAAGTATTAGTCGCTTAATTCATTTTTTTTAAAAAAGTATAAAATACGCTACCAAAATATTTTTAGTAACAACTAAGTTTTTAGTAATAAACTTTTAGTATTTAGCTACTAAATACTAAGTTTAGTCATAATATTAATTATTAAATGTTGAAATTAATCGCAAAACTAGCGACTATTAGAGTGATTAAGTCATCAATTTTGTTAACATTGAAAAGATTAATAGTTTTGTTCCGAATGAATTTTGAGACGTTTACTTGCTTCAACGATTCTCCTTGGGGAATTTATATTCACACCTTACTACACAGACAATGCCACCTAGGCAAGCAAATGCCATAGTGGTGCCATGTCAAACCACGTCAGTGCCACATCATCAATTCACTTTTGATTTTTCTTTTTCCAGTTTTTTTTATAGCAACTATATAGATTTTTGTCGTCAACTTTGCGTCTAAGATGTAAAATTTAGTCGTCAACTTTACGATTAAATTTATGAAAATTTAGTCGTCAATTTTTTAGAGATCAAATATTTTGTACCTGTTAATTTAGCAACTAAAAACAATCTTAGTCGTGATTTTTGCGATAATTTTTTTCTTAGTCGTCAAAATTGAATACCGAGGAAATTTTTAACGATTAAGGTTTTTAATCGCTAAATAATTGCCCGTATCTTTTTAACAATTAAAAAAACCATTTTACGATAATTTTTTTAATCTCTAGAAATGGTTTTTCTTATAGTGTTTGTTCATGTTTCAGGAAGAGCAACTACTTGAATCAAATGTTGCTCTGCGAAAGAAGGTAAACACGATTTTTTCCCTGTTAAAAGAATCATTTTCACTTACCCTCCCAACATGGTTATCCACTGAATCTGCGAACCGTTGTAATTGAAATCCTGTATTTTTGCACAATGGTCCAAAATGCATTGTTTGATATGGTTTCGAGTGGAATCAGTCTCATAACATGAATAGGACATAGTTGGATATTGTTGGGACCTGTTTTGCATGTGCCTTATAAGTTCGAAGCTAACTATCATCTTTATGATCAAAGATTCTAATCATGGTAGAGAGAATGATTCCATTGCTTCTTCTTTTTTTCCTCCTTTTTGGTCAAATGTACCATCGTTATTGTTATGATCGATTCACTCAATGATCAAACAAATAAATAAAGTAGAGACATTAGATTTACGTGGGAAAAACTCTCAAGGGAAAGGAAAAACCCACGGCCACCAACAGAATTCACTATGAAAAGATGATACACAGAATTCTGTTTACATGGAGTATTTATATGCCTAAAATAAAATGATTTAAAAATAAATCAAATCTCGTATGGAGTCACGAAGCACGGACCGCACCCGTCACATATGGCCATGTCAAGTTCGTGCTTAAGGAACCAGGGAAAGTCATTGTGCATGGGCTGTGCCACCACACACAGGCCGTGCATGCCTTCTCCACGCAAAACTTCACTAAACGCACAAAATCAAGATCACCCCTCACAAATCTACTACTTGGGACTGATTCTCAAACATCAATCAACACGAAACATCATCGACGATCACTTGCTAACTCATATAGGAAGACCAATATAAGCTGAACAGGATTTCAACTTCTTCGCAGTAACTGACTTGATAAACATGTATACAAGATTGTCTTTCGTAGCAATCCTCACCACCTCAAAAAACCCATCCTCAACACAATCTCAGATAAAATGATATCAAATGTTGGTGTGCTTCGTTCAAGAGTGGTAGGCAGAATTCTGCGTCAAATAAACTGTATACATCCTGTCACAACGTAGTTTGCATTCAATCTGCGGTGTCCTATTTCTTTCATGAGATCCCTCAACCAAATCAATTCCTTACACGCTTCCGAAAACGCCATGTACTCCGCCTCAGTAGTCGATAATGTCGTCACCTTTTGCAGTCTAGACACCCACGAGACTGCACCACTGTCAAGAGTAAACACGTACCCAGTTTCACTCTTTCTCGTATCGACGTCAACTGTCATGTCAGAATCCAAAAACCCATATAATCTCACGTTTGCACCACTAAACTTCAAGATCATATCTTGCGTACCAACATGACATCATAGGATCCATTTCACAGCATTTCAGTGTCGAAATCAGGATTTGACATATACCTGCTGGTAACTCCCTCTGCTTGGGAAATATTTGGTCTCATACAAACCATCGTTTACATGAGGCAATCAACCGCAGAAGTATAAGGGATTTTAGCCACTCAATTCATCCTCCTCCCCTCTTGAGTCTTTATGTGACTGGGAATTAACAATTGGTATCAGATCTTGTCCCTCTCCTCGTAATATTTTGGATTGTCGTGCCTCGAAAGATTTTTGAACTGTCCAACCAAAGCAGTAGACATAGACTCAGCATTCTTCATGTTGAAGCTCTCTAGCACCTTCAACGCGTACTCCTTGTGACACAATTTCAGCTACTTGATCTTTTTGTCCCCACTATAAAAAGAAACCAGTTTTAGAAACTAAAAAATTTAGTCGCAAATTGGCTTTTTTTAATCGCTAAAACGGTATCAGCGACTATTTGACGACTAAAAACTTTAATCATTAAAAACTTCCTCGCTATTTGACGAATAAAATTAATCTCGAATTTTGCGATCACAAACTGTTTTTAGTCGCAAAAACGGGGGACTAATTTTTTGAATTTAGTAGCCAAATTTGCGACTATTTTTTTGAACTTAGTATCTAGATTTGCGACTAATTTTAAGAATATAGTCGCAAACATGGCGACAAAAATTTTTTAGTCATCATCTTCAAATGCTGGAAAAAAAATAACATAATAACGTGTCGTTTACCTGGCTCCTATATTGTAACGCCCCCGACTTTCCGCGTCGGAAGACACGTGAGCGTTATGTCGTCACGGACCCGATCTGTGACAAGGGTAAACAAACCGAATGAGTTTTAGGGTACAGAAGTCAAGGAACTATAAACAGTAACCAAATACCTGTTTAGTTACAACATTTAAGCGGAAGCTATGCAAATCGTTTATTATATTTAAACGATATAGACATCTGATCTACCATAAAATCCAAAGTTCATGGATTCATCTATATACAAGCAACCTCTCTCTCTAAGAGCCTTCAGGTGCGGTTGAGGGCATACCTGTAATTGAAAAACATAACCGTGTGCTAATGAAGCTCAGCAACCTCAGGTGTATGAATCCCAATTACAGGGAACTTCCGCTGACGGTTATGACGACCGCCGAAAGTCCCTAAAACATTTTTATGTATATAAGAAAATATGGGCGTCATATCACACAACATCGTTTCTCATTTCTTTATATGGCTTTGTATCGCTTTTAAGA
>JAOVYX010018732.1:0-19643 GCA_035668315.1 Drosera spatulata
CGCCTCCGCCCCCTCCCACCACCACCTCCCGCCTCAACTCCCTCCGCACCCAAACCCTCCGCCACGCCTCCCGCTTTCTTCGCCGAACCACAACCTCCCGTCGCCTGATGCGCGAACCCTCCATGGTTGTCCGCGAAGCCGCGGCGGCGCAGATCGAGGAGAGGCAGACGGAGTGGGTGTATTCGATACCGGTGGTGGTGGTGGACGTGCTGTGGAATTTGGGTTTCGTGGTTGTGGCCGCTGTGGTGCTGGGGTTGAGTTGGGATGAGAAACCGGGGGTGCCGGTTAGGGTTTGGGTTGCCGGGTATGGGGTGCTGTGTGGGTTGCATGTTGGGTGTGTCGTGTGGGAGTATAGGAGGAGGAGGAGGAGAGGGAGGGGTGGTGGTGGTGAGGAGGGGGAGGTGGGGTTGTGGCAAAGCGAAGAGGACGAATCGAGGTAATTTTTAGGGTTTTGGGGGAATTGGAGGTTTCGGAGCTTGTTTGGTTTGTTGTGGATCTTGTTTGAGCTTTAGTTTAGTTGGTTTGAAATTGTGAAAGGGTGGTTCCAAATGGAAGCAATGGGTTTGGGATCAATTTAGATTCTTCTGCTTTCATAATGTAATCGACGGTAGTTCTGGGTCTGCTGCTCTGTTAAGTTGATAATGCTTGTGTGTGATTCGGAAGCCAAACTTGTGTGTCGCAGAGGGAGGAGGACGAATCAAGGTAATTTCTAGGGTTGGTGGGAAATTGGGGGTTTTGAGCTGGTGTGGTGTGGTTCCAAATGGAAGCAATGAATTTGAGTTCAATTTGTTTTCTTGTGCTTTCATAATGTAATTTGAGTGTAGTTCTCAGTCTGTTGCCCTGTTAAGTTAGTCATGCTTGTGTGAGATTAAGGTGAATTAGTCAAGCTCCTGTGCTATTTGGACTCAAAACTCGAGTATAGAGTTTTCAATTCTCACTTATAACAGACTGTGGTGAAGTGAAAATGACATGACGGTTCCACTAGCCTTTGAGTTTGAAGGTCATGAAGGAGAAAGGAGAAAAGAGTTGGATGCTTTTCTTGTGTTGCAGTTTTGATGTCTTTAGTTCAGCAGTGTAAGGGAGAGTACGAAGAGATGGGAGACAGAAAAGATGGGGTGGGATGGGATGGACGGACTGAAGAAACAAAAGACCAAAGCATATACTACATTCTAGGATTTTGGTAAAGGTAGGGAAAGAGTGATTCGTATGGAAATTGAAAAAGATAGGAGAGCATCCCCATTCTACGGTCTTGATTCAGTAGAAAACAGTATTTGAACCCTTCATCCAAAATTCTTTTCATCTCTATTCCTTGTAATCTTTAGGGGATTGGAGACTAATAGACAGATTTGAGGTTAGAAATAGAATCTGACTATTGGGGAGATAAAGCCTTATTGGACAGGATAGAAAGGATGCGGTGTGTATCATTAACTTGAATGAAACTATCTTCCATGATTTCGCTTTATATTTGTAATAATGATTGACCAGAAAAGGTTGAAGTTTTATAAGAATCCATAAATATTCGGTAAAAGAGTTGCATTCTCTTCCCTAAAGGGCATTTTGGTGAAGCCTCCAAAATTTTGAGTAAACATCTGTATATCTTTCCTTACAATATCACACAGCTGGATGGACAAAAATATTAATCGCCAGTGACATTTTTTTAGGTTTGAGCTAGCATTTCTTTTTGATAACTTCTTCCTTGGGAAGATACTTGCAACATTTCATCTGATTCACCCAGGATTGGCATGGATCCTGATTCATGTATGGATGAATTGATAAAACTTGGTCCAAGTGCTGTAATGGTTGAACTTATAGCTTAAGAGCCGAAGGCTATGCTGCATTGCTATGGAAGTCACTTGAACTTCTGTTCTGATGAACAATTTAGATCTGTTTTTTGTTTTTTTTTTTTTTAACCCCGAAAGAGAAGAGCAGGGAAATAAAATGGAGTTCACTTGCAGTTTGAATGTGTGCTTAAAGATCCAGTTATGCTTTTAAGCAGTTTTTATTGTTAAGGGCGATTAAATAGATTGGTGAATTCTTCCCTAAGTTGCCTCTATAAACCATTTTGTAAGACGTTAGTTGATTCTTATAATTGGTTACATCCTCAGTCCTGTAACAAGTCATTTGGAATCTGCAAATACAATGCTCTCAATCGTCTGGTGGGTTATCGGTTTCTATTGGATTTTCACAGGCGGACAAACATTGCAGCAAGATTCTCCTCAGCTATACTGGTTTGTCCTTGCCTTCAACTTGCATTCCGTCAATGATCAAAACTGAAATACAATTTGGCATAGTCAGCTTAATATATGTGATTTTGCAGGCTTTGCATAGTGTTCTTGGCATTTGATGCGATTTTCATGGCCTTCTGTGTGGCACTCGCATCTATCATAGCTGTTGCTGTTTGTTGCTGCCTCCCATGTATAATTGGCATATTATATGCCTTGGCAGATCGGGTAATTGCCCTATTCCCTACCACCAACCAACCCCCAGGCCCCAGGCACCAAGAAAAAAAAAAAAAAAAAAGAAGAAGCAAAGTTTCTCCTTTCCTTTCTCCTCAACTGCTTTGCTTCTATTTAGCAGGTTGTGTCTTGCTCACAGTATTGAATTAGATATGTGATTGGTGTTCTTTGATTAAACTCATTTTTCATCATCATCTGTTTCAATATAAAATGCCTGCATTATTTTCTAGACCTTCGTGGGTTTATTTGATAGAGGACCCTGTAGTGTAGTCGCAGTATCTTGGCTTGGATTCTTTTGGGGAAGTAAGTTTTGCTTGATATGCGATCTTTTGGTAAATCAAAGCTTCTTGGCTTGCTTTGTCTTGGTGAATGGGTTATGTCAAATTTGCATGTTCAGCAAATGAGAGCAAAAGCTGAATAGTAAAGTTCCAGAAGTAATCTAGATTCTAGTCTAGGATAATTTTTGTCTTGTTATCTCCTCCAATGCTTCAACACTGTCAACGGATGTCCTTGTCCCAGAAGTTAGATGTCCAGCTTATAACTTTTGGTTTCGCTAGTGCATAATCTTTGCACAGAAATTGTTCGTTCATTAATTAAAGTGCTATGTATCCAGAATTAGATAGCCATCGCTATCTGCGTGCAGAGTGAATACATATGTGCTACTTTTGGTGCATTTGTTGTGGCAGCCACAAGAATACATTGGTTATTAGTGACTACACCTAGAAGTTCTGATTCTTTTGTGTTGAGGAACCAACTTCACTAAAGTTCGATCTTGTGATTGAAAGCCATTATATCATTTTGTACCTTAAAGATTTGCAACCTCTTTGCAAGACAGGCGAGGACCCCTGAATATGCATTTTTGTTTAGCTATCGAAATTTAAGGTGTTTTCCCTTTCTTTGGTCCTCGCTGCTATCACGAGGTAGGCAGGAGCATCAAGGGAAGACATTGAGCAGCTAACGAAGTATAAGTTCCAAAGGGTTGACGGCGAGGAGAAGAAGTTAGGGGACATGCAAGGTTCTTCAGGAGGAATAATGATTGAATGTGGCAAAAACAGCCCTATTCAGCGAAAACTATCAACTGAGGATGCTGTGAGTTGCCCGGCTTCTATGTGTTTCTTTCAAATTTACATTCACATTGCTCCCTTAGTCAATGTTCCTTCGTGTGTTATTTAGGTGGTTATTTTGAACTTGCTGTAGTAAGCATCAATGTTATGACAATTGACGGGTCAGTGGCATAGTCATGGGCAAGTTTGGGTCATGGAGCTAGTTGACAAGAACCTAGTAAAAACAAAGGCAACAATTTGAAAATGGAACCCTTGTGAATATCTCTTTGAAGTGCATATGATAACCTAGTGAGTTACATATGTGAAAGGTATGTTCGATAGTAATAATGCAATCATTATGTGGTTTCAAAATATGAGAATTCTGGGCATAAGCTTTGCTTTGCTTTGTCTTTGATAAACATTCTCCTTTTCTATTATATTAGAAAATTGACTCGTGCGCTGCACGGGATGACTAAAGATTTTAGAAACAAATAGTATTAAACTTTCCCCTATAGGTTATTGTATATTGAACATGATTGTTTTTTTTATTCATTTATATATTCGATAAATTGATTTAAGTATTACGATTTACATGTATTGTTTATATTAGTACTCAATCTCAAATTTTAGATTGAATTTAAAGATAAAGATTAAAAAATCTAGCATAAAACTTGGCTTATAAAATAAAGTAGAGCACTCCTCGTGTGCATTAATGTTTAAGAATCAATAAAATAATTACTGTGTTGTGAAAAAAAAAAGATGATATAATATCTTGGTAGATAAGATTATGTATAATTCTATAATCATTTTTTTTCCGATAAATTCTATCATAGTGAGAAAATTTATTGTTTTTTATACTAAATGACGATTTCATATATAAAATTGTTTATAATTATTTTTTTGAACGAACATTAAGCTTATTATTACTCATCAAAAGGATTACATCTCTGTTGAACAGCCAAGGCTGATATATCACAGTCAAGCCCCATACACACGCTTTACTATATCAACTCAAACAACCTAGAAAATTACAGGGAATAAGCAAGGATTTTTTTGCACCACCCAGAAATTCTTTTTATAATTGTTTATTTATTTGTGAAAGATTTTGTATTTTTGATTATTAATCTATTTTTTGTTTGATCCAAATATTTTATGTTAAATTCGAGATATTAAAGTTTATATAAGTTGAAGTTTTCAGATTGTCCATTAAGATTTTGAATCTTACAGTATCATCATCTGACACTTTTCTTTAACTGTGTATATAATTGACTTGTATAATTAAGTACTACCTCCGTTCCATAATTATTATGACGACATGTACTTCGAGAAGGTTCGTTTTTATTCTTAACGATGTCAGGAAAATCTTAAATTGGCATAGGATTATGATTCATAATTTAATCTATCATTGGTATTTCATAGTAATTTTGTAAGAAAATCATGTTTAATCGTCAAAAACTCAAAATCGAAATACATGTTGTGCAAACATTTTGGGACAAGAGTATATAAAAGGTAATAGATTTTTTTTAAATATAGATTTCAGTTAAATTTAGTTATTTATTATGCTTTTTGCTTTTTATTTTGAATCTATGTAAGCTTTGTTTTTTTGTAAAAGTTTTTGGTTTTTAAGTTAAGATAGAATAGAATTGATTAAATTTAGATATATATTTGAATTTTGATTTTCTTCAAAAAAAATGAGAATTTTATCATGTCGAATCATGGTGATTAGATTGAGATATATATTAGATATAATAAAATTTAGTTTTTTTATTAAAAAAATAGATGTTTTATCGTTTGTCATGTTCGACACGGTTTCTAAATTTGAAATATTAAAGTTTATATTTAGTTTATATAAGTTGAAGTTTTCATATTGTAACTTACAGTATTATCGTCTAACACTTTACACTTTGCTTTAATTGTAAATATAATTGAATTGTATAATTAAGTACTATCTTTGTTTCATAATTATTGCAACGACACTTACTTCGAGAAGGTTTGTTTTTACTCTTAACGATATCAAAAAATTTTTAAATTGACACAGGATTAAAACTCACAACTTAATAAGTCATGGGGTTATGGGGCTGATTTAAAATCAGTTATGTTGGCTGAATTTATATTATAAAAAGAAAGATTCCTGAGAAGATTTTGTAATAATGATTCTGTGAAACAAAATCTTTTCAAAAATCTTTCTTTTTATGGTATAAAATCAGTCATGTTGGATGATTTGAATCAGCCCCACATTTTCGATGTCATTGGTATTTCACAACAATTTTACAAAAAAAAAAAATGATATTTGATCGTCACATACTCGACATTGAAATAGGTGTTGTGCAAGCATTTTGGGACAGAGGGAGTATATACAAGTAATAGATTTTTTTAATATAGATTTGAGTTAAATTTAGTTATTTGTTATGTTTTTGCTTTATATATTTTGTTTTTCTGTAAGTTTTGTTTTTTTGTAGAAGTTAAAGATTTTTTAGTTAAGATAGAATTGAATTGATTATAATGGTAAGCTGCTAGGGCAAGTGAATACTACGGTTATCAATCTGGTGGCAAAGCATGATTAGCCTTCATCAGTTGGGAACTACAGGCCTATATCCTGCTGTAATATACTCTACAAGTTCATCTCTAAGATGTTGGCTATTAGACTTAACAAGGTACTTCCTGATATTGTTGATTCCTCAGAGTGCCTTAGTTAGTGGACGCTCCATTGTGGATAAGGTTCTTCTCAGTCAAGAGTTACTAGTTGGATATGATAGGAAAGGAGTCCCCTATAGGTCTTCTGTAGCTGAATTGCTTGAAGGCCTAGGTTTTCCTCCTGTTTTTCGTGCCAGACTTATCACTTGTTTGACTTCTTCCAGATTCTCAATGGTTATTAATGGTGGTGTCATGGTTTTTTTTGAAGGCAAGAAAGGGTTGAGGCAGGGTGACCCTGTAGGTCCCTATATTTAGGTCCTGGTTATGGACTATCTAGCTCGAGTTTTCAAAAGAGGCATCAAAATGAGGCCATTTTCATTCCATCCTAAATGTAGCGGGGTGAAGCTTGTCCAGTTGATATTTGTTGATGATTTGATGCTATTCTCTAAGGCTGATGTCCCCTCTGTCATTTTGTTAGCTGATGTTCTTCGCTCCTTTGCTCTAACTTCTGGGTTACGTATGAATGATACAAAGAGCTCCTTGTTTATTGCTGGTGTTCATGATGATCAAAAGGATGCTCTTGCTGGTATTCTTGGTTGTAGGGTTGGTCGTCTTCCAGTTAAGTATTTGGAAGTCCCCTTGACGGCTAGGAGGTTACATGTAAATGAGCACAAGCCATTGATTGATAAGATTTTGGCTCGTATTTCATCATGGGAGGCCAAATTCTCTCATATACAAGTAGACTACAATTGGTGGCATCTATTTTGCAAACACTCTAGCTGTATTGGAGCCAGATATTTGTGTTTCCAAAGGTTGTTTTGCAAGAGATTGACAGCAAGTGTAAAGCCTTTCTATGGTTCGATATGGCCTTGAACCCCATAAGGCTCTTGTGTCATGGGGAGATATTTGTCTTTCTAAGCAAGTGGGTGGTTTAGCTCTGAAAAACTTAAAGATCTGGAACAAGGCCCTTGTTTCCTATCATTTATGGGCTTTGGAGTATTAAAAGGATAGGTTATGGGTGAAGTGGGTGAATGAGTATTATTTGAGAGGTATAAGTATATGGGAAGTGCAAAAGAAGCAGGCATGCTCATGGGGATGGAAAAATCTACTTGGGGTTAGGGATTTTTGAAGCAATATGTAGAACTGGATGAAGGTGGATCTCATAGATGGGTTGATAATGTAAGTGAGATCTCATCTTGTGCTGTGCAACAGTGTCTACCCAAGAAGGTTTATTGGTGGAGGTCTTTGTGGCATTCTGATGTTGTTCCTCGACATCGATTCATATGTTGGTTGATGATAAAGGATAAACTGCAAACTAAAGAGAGGTTGTGCCGTATGGGTGTTATAGATGATGATGCTTTGCCTTTCTGCTCGAAGGAACCTGAAATCTGTTTTCCACTTGTGATTTCTCTTTTGATGTTATGAGGATTGTGGTAGAGAGCCTGGGGTTGCAATGCATGTGTGTGACATGGAGAGAATGGTTGTCATGGATGTTGAAAGTAACTAAAGGAAGGACTGATAAGGCGAAGCAGTGGAGGAAATCCCTCTTCGGATTGATATACTATATCTAATGGGCGAGGAATAGCCTAATCTTCAAGAAAAGAATGTTTTTTGCCTGTTGTTTTGGCTCATATGATTATGGAGGCTGACAGGGTGTTTGGTTGATAAGGAAGCAGTTGTTGTGTTTTATGTTGTTCTAGGTTTGATTTATTTGTTATGTGTTAATTGGGCCGTTATGCAAATCAAACTTCATGTAATGGTTTCTTCAGCTCAATAGAATTTACGGGTTTGATTTTTGTTTTTTGTTTTTTTAAATTGAGAAATTTATCATGTAGAATCATGGTGATTAGATAAAGATATATATTAAATTTAATAAAACTTAGGTTTTTTATATAAAAAAAATAGATGGTTTGTCGTTTGTCCTGTTCGACATGGTTTGACGCCGGATAAAGTTGTATAATTAGATATATATACTAGAATACTATCCCGTGAGCTGCGCGGGATGAAAAATTATAATAAAATGATAGAGTTGTATAACTTATGTCCTAAATATGTATTGTATGTTTTTGTTTATTTTGCATAAAATATCTAATTTTGTATATTATTTTTTTTTGAAAAAGATTTCATTGTACTTTTAATTTTATGTCGAATAAATATTTTTTGTGTATCTTGATTTTTCCGTACTTTTGTTTTTTAAATTAATATTTACGATTCTAATATTATCCTAAATTTTTGTTTCTTAAAGTCACATAAACTACGTGATAGCATCCAATGATATGCCAAATAATTTTTTTATATGAAAATTTTGTTTGTAAGATCTATCAAAATATTTTTGTTAATATTTTTCTTTTAAAATGATTTTATTTTGATTTTGATTTTATGTTGATAAGATAGTTTCTGTGTATTTTGAATTTTTTTCCCTAACTTTTTATGTTGTCGGGTGATTTTTTTAAATTAAATATAAGATAAATATTTTTACTTTTTATTTTTTATAATTTGATATTTTGGAAAAAAAATTCATAGAATTTTTTAATATTTTGTAGATTTTGTTTCTAAAAGATTTGCTAAATTAGATATAAACGATATCGAATAGATTAGATATATATTTTTTTGTTAAAAAGTTTGGATTATTTTTGTTTTTTATTAGATGGTTTGTTGTTTGTCATGTTGATGGTTCGATACGGAAAAGAAGTTGTGTATTTAGATATATATTAGATTATAGAGCTTTTGTTTTGTTGCTAAACAAACTCCTCTAAAAACTCTTGTAATGGAAGGCTAACTACAACATCTTGTACACTAACAATCCCCCACTCGCTAAGGCTACGTTTGGATCGTAAGAATGAATTTGAGAAGGAATGGAATGCAGTCTTCAGAAGGAATGAAGATAGGAATGGAATAGGCTGTTCCATTCCTTCCAAGCTGTTGGGTTAATACGGTTGGAATGGAATACAACATTTTTTATAAAATTGTATTTAATTAAAATTTAATTTTATATTTAATTTTGATTTTAGTTTAAAATAAAACAAATAGAGTAAAAAGAAAATTTGAAATATAATAAGATACAATAAACATTTTTTATTGAACTCTAATTTATTTCAATTTTTATCAAGATTTTTAATTGAACTCTAATTTTTAATTTAGTTTTAATTCTTATTTAATTTAATGTTTGTCAAAATTTCATTTGATGTGTATGGTTGATAAGATTTGAATACAATGATAGTTATGTTTGAAATCAAATTCGGATTGAAACGTAGATTATTTTTTTTAATAATAGATGGGAACTTGATGAGGGAGTCACGAATAAGATGATATGGTCATATAAAACGCAGATCAGTTACAATTTTTGTTAGGAGATGTGAAGTTTGGGAGTTAGCACATGTAAAGAGAGGACGAGGAAGACCTAAAAAGATCATGAGAGAAACCTTGAAATATGATATGGCCCGTCGTATTCATGTAGCCGATCCCACTTAATGGGATAAAAGCTTGATTTGTTGTTGTTGTTGTAACAGATGGGAACTTGATGATAAAAAAATCAAATATTTTCCCCAAAAATCTAGACGTGTGCATCATCTCCACCGAGTAGAATTGGGCTGATTTTCTTATAAAGGAAAAGGAAGAAACCAAAGAAATTTCCATTCCATATGGAGGCAGAATAGGCGAATACCAGGGGTCAGGGAAGGAATGAAAATGGGCTTTTTGGATGGAATACGAATCCGGCCAGAGTAGCGTATTCTGTGGGAATGGAGTAACCAAACAGCCAATTGTTCATTCTGCAGGAATCAGCTACTGCTTTCCGCCTCTCATTACAGCGAACCAAACGGGGCCTAAAGGTTACCTGGGCTTGAATTGTGGATAATGCATAGACCTAGGGCAAAACCCAGTGTCAAACAACCTTCACACAAACACATTGACTGATAGTTGTTTGAGGGTTCAAACTTCTGTCCACGTCTCAACCTGCTCCCTTACCATATTGTTAAATAAAAATCTACTACAAGTTCAAGCTTATGATGGAAAGTCCAAAAGAACAATTGCCCAACGTTGTTTAGCATCTAATGTTTCTTTGGTGAAGTTAGTATATTATGATTCATCCCACTTTTGATAACTCTGGGCTGTCCTATATTGGTCTTTCGAGTGCAAATCATTTCCATATATGATAAAATTAGGTTAGACTTCGAATGGTTCTAGTAGGTGCTCATCTCAGTAAGATCACTCTGCATGAACTTGTTTTCTCATGCAGTGGATTTTCTAATACGGCTGTCCGAGAAAGGCAGAGCGTGTTCTTTCGGGAATGGAACATATCCTGAGCATGTTGTGTTTCACTGACAAAATCTTGTAAAATGCTTCATATGATTCACATAATGTTCACTTTGAGGCCTGGACGGCGATGACGCCATGTAGGATCATGTTTTCATGCTACACCGTTTTTTCTGTCCTATGCAATAGCAACACGAAACAAAATGCAGGAATATGTCTCGTGTGACTGGTCAGAACTTGTTTATCATGCAATCCTAACATCTTGTCTCAGGAATGCTGCATATGTCTAACTGCTTACGAGCACGGAATTGAGCTAAGGGAAATGCCTTGCGATCACCATTTTCATTCTGCGTGCATTGAGAAATGGCTTTACATCAACTCCACCTGCCCCCTATGCAAGTATGATATTTCGAAGGGCAGTCATGAAGCAGAAGTATAGGCCCATCTGCATTATAATTCAGTTGTATAGACATCTTATATGTAACCCTGTTTGTGTATTCCTTGTAATCCTTGTTGTATTCTACTGTATCTCAGGCTGCTGTATTCATGTTGTATCGTAAGTAACCGTCTGTTGTATGCTTCAACATGGTTACAGCTTCTGTCGCCGCAGTTTTTAACTCATCGGCGGTCATTGTGTGCAAGCTGTTGACAATGAGAGTTTTTCAGCGTCCTATGTAGTTCATCAATTTACATGCAAGTTTGCAGAATAACAAATGTTGTAGAGGCAAATTACTCAAAAATATTTAATGAAAATTTCAATTATGTTTTATTATCCATTAGGATTCGTGAATTGTAAATAATGATTTCATGAACTGTATATCATATGTGCATGGATCGTAATTTTCCTTAGATAGATGTTGGCGTTTGCCCTCTTGTTCGAAGAGTCCCAGGAAACGTGTTTCTCGGATGCTTGGACTTAGCTAATTGTGTCGTCCATTCTTTCTCTAATTATGCAGTTAGATTGCTCATTCATGAACACTAGATATATTCATAGCAAGAATATGGTGTTATAGTTCTTCTATCATTCTCACCCAAGGAGCTATAACCGAATCATTTTTATTCTCTTGGTGCAAATCAAAATGAAGATTTAGAGTCTTCATCATCGCCTTAGGTTGATTTTAAAAACCATAACCGGATATAACCAGTGCAGCCATGGTTTGATCCCTATTAGCCAAACCGATTGTACAGCGAACCAATAACCAAAACCGAATCCCTTAGAAGGCTTGATTGCGCTACGATATGGTGAATTTGGTCCATCATGATTCCTTCATCTGTCTCTCTGAGTTATTTCCTTTTATAATAGTAGTATAATATATTTCCTCCAACCTGATTTAATTATTATATTTTGATCCAATACGAGATTTTATGTGTATTGAATTGTTATAAATCTTGATGAAGAAAAAGTAATATTTTTTTAGTGGTATTAGGTTTAATGTAATAGCTGAGAAAATAGTTAGTAAGTCACATTGTAATGATTTCATATTATTTATATTAAAAGATTTTCGCATATGAAAATGTTGCATATATTTTGAAACGACTAAAAAAAAAACACATGTACTGCAAATAATATGGGACGGCTCATTAAGTAAATGATTATTGAAATAATTTTATATTAAAATAAATATAATATCTTACTATATTTCACTGTCTTCTTTTTTATTCTCTTACATTCTTTCACATTAAACCCACCATCATTATTAAAAATCATAATATATTTATTAAAATATATCAAAATCAACATATATATAAAAAATCAATCCGGTTTGACCCGTTGTCAGGATTGTAGGACGAAGGAAATACTATATTATTAAATTTACAAAGCACCTCTCATGATATGTTAGGATGTTTCAGTGTTTTAACTTCCATTTCAAGGTTAATTTAATCACTTCCATGCTATTAGGTCATTTAAGTTCCATTTCAAGAATTACAACCGATTTTTCCGAACTTGTTTTCTCTCAGTTTTTTATTATTCAATGCACAATATTATAATCCATCATAACCTATTTTATCTATAAAAATTACAATATATTACAATAATACTCTATATTTATTGATTTATTATATATTATTTTATATTTTATAATTTTTTCACACGCTTCAAGATAATTTTTTAATATCATATCACTATTATTTTGATATAGATACTCTATCTGTTGGCATTTTTTCACGTACCATACTCTATCTAACGTGAATGCGCCTAATGGTAACGAACAGAGAACAGCTAACTTCAAGAGTCCCCAATAATTCCCCATATCCAGAACAAAACAAAACCCACAAACCAAGCACAGAGCACACTCACTCCAACTCTCCCTCCCTCTCATCTCCGTTGATGTTCCTTCTCATTTCCCCCTTCTCATTCAAACCTAACACAATGCATCACCACTCCCTTCTCTCAATCCTCCTCCTAATCGTCACCACATCATCTTATGCTTCCGCTTCTGATCAATTCGAAACATGCTCCGGGATAGTCCCGATGCCGGTCCGATACGACAGGATATCGATAACCGACTTCGGGGGTGTTGGCGACGGGAGGACGGTGAACACGAAGGCGTTCAGGGCGGCAATATACAGGATACAGCATCTTAGGAGGAGAGGAGGGACTGTGCTGTACGTGCCTGCCGGGGTGTATTTGACGGAGAGTTTTAATCTGACTAGTCATATGACGTTGTATTTGGCCAAGGATGCTGTTATCAGGGCTACTCAGGTAAGGGGATTTCGCTAGACTTCTTGTGGTAGATTTGTGCGTCTTTTGCGGTGTTGTGATATGGAGAGATTGTTTCTTGATGCAAATCGGGAAATGTTGGACTCTTGACCGTATGGTTGTGGAAGTCTTGTGAGTTCGAATTAGTTAAAAACGAGTTTAGAAAGAAATGAAAAGACTATGACTCAGATACTCCCGTTATTTGCAGCTGCGTGTAGGGCAGATGCACACAATTTTATCTCTAGTGTCAACCCTAATTTACATGGTTGTGGGAAGAGTTGGTTATCGTTGAGTCAATCTAGTGAATTCGAATTGGTCCTTTTGATTGGGACTTCTAGCTTGGATTACTGATTTTTATGCTACATTGTGTGGTTAGGTCAATTTATTTGTATTCCCTAGCGAATATCCTGATTGTGGGATAAATGTTGGGATAAATAAACCACTGATACATGAACTAACTTGCAAAGTAAATAATACATGTACTAGGAAATCGCAATGGGGTCAAAAGAAGTGGTCGTTCACGATTAGTTGAACTTTGATTTCCAAGAGGGTGTTTGAGTGCAAGACGAACTTCGTTGCGGGGTGAATTTCTTGATGATTTTTACGATGCTCCCAAGCTAAGTAATGATAAACAAAGCTGGTGTAGAAAATTAATTTGAACATACATACTGTATGTTACAGTCCCAAGACAATGTGGATCTTAGCATGATTTTCACCAACGGTTGGACCTAAAGATTCTCAATAGTCAAATTATTTAAATATGTTGCCAGTTGGTACTTGGTGCTTCAGCTTAAGAATTAGGTCTTGTTTGGAACAACTGAATGAAAACTACATGCCCTCACTAGCTGAAATTCAGTACCGACCTGGCTGATCTCGAGCTAGTACCTTGGCATTAGTGCAGAACAATGACTTGTCTCCTCTCGAACTAATCTTTCGGGAATAGGCTTCTCTTGGCTTTGGGTCTTTGACAATATGATTCATTTCCTCATTGCTCCCCTCCTGTCATGACAAATCAAATTGTTTCCTGATGCGCTCAAAGAAACCGCATAGTTGGGAAAGGGAAGAGTCGTTTGTCACCGAATCAATTCTTCGTTTGCTAAAATGATGAAAATATCGTAAATGTGCTTTCTGCATTTTGACAACGTGTTGAACTTTATTTCAAAATAGTCCATCGTTTGATTCTTATGATTCCAATTCCTCCTCATAAGCATAGACCTTGCTGCCTTGCATTGTATTTGTTGGGTGATGGAAGTATCATTTTTTTTAACTACAGTAACCATACTATTATTCCATCAATGGTTATTTGCTGTTTATAAAGAGATACAACAACTAGATTACCCTTGTGGGGTCGAGGACAATTCAATGGTGTATGGTCAGGTTGCATGTGCCTTGCATTTTTGTTTGTCTTGTGAGAAGAAGATAGATAGAAACACAGCTGTATTTGTAGGCACTTAACACGATGTTCGTGGTCCATCGCTCATGGACCTTCACTGCTTTAATTTTCTTTCTTTCTTTCTTTTTTCTTTTCTTTTCTTTTTTTTTTTTTTTTTTTTTTTGTGACAATGGACTGCTTTAACTTTCTTAATAATGTTGCTTCCTGTTTCTTGGATTTTTGCTTTATTTGTTAAAGGTTCATTTTGTTTGTTTTGAAATGAGAGGGAACGTACTTCCTTGAAGTTTCTGCTTTTCTGGGATGTTGTTTACGGTTTTTTAATATTTACAACTTGTGATACAAATTGGAAGAATGCGGACATGTTAGTGTAATTCGGCCAATGTGCCTCAGGATTGTAGCTGATGTTAATACATTGCCTTCCGCAACCCACAGTCCACACTACATTATCCCGACGGTGTGATTTACAGACCTTCACCTCCAAAACACAAGACCATTTGACCCGTTTTGAACTCATCTGTGAGTCTTTCTGGATCATCTCATTAAGAATCAGAGATAGCTGCTGAAAACCCTGTGCACAGTTCGAGAAATTATACCAAAACTAGAAGTAAAATACTACTCTTTGTGATATCTGGCCTCGTTAATACATGGAGATATTGTCCAGGATGGAACTTACAGCATATATCTACAGTACGATCTCTATGTGCTCCTCCCGCCAATGAGAGTCATCACTCGCCAACAAATGAACAGTTGTGTGTCAATCTCTTATGATAAGACCTAGTATTACATTCTGGCACTTGCAAACCCAGTTAAGACCCAGTTAAGCTGAAATAGAAATCTGATTAAGGTGCAAGGTGTTGTTTGTTTCATAGATTATATGCAATACTGAAGTCATGCTCCACATCTGCTAACCTGATTAGTGTGGTATGTTATGATTCAGGACACATCTAATTGGCCATTAGTTGATCCGCTGCCATCTTATGGGCGAGGTAGGGAGCTTCCTGGAGGGAGGTATGCCAGCTTCATCCTAGGCAATGGGGTTCATGATGTCGTCATTACAGGTACACGTTTGTGAAGTTGTGTCGATTGTAAATGCTTTATTTGAAGTCGATGGAGACTAAAGTTCTCAGGTCTTACAGGTGAGAATGGAACTATTGATGGTCAAGGAGCCGTATGGTGGGATATGTGGAGAGGGAAAACGCTTCAGCATACTCGACCTCATCTCCTTGAGTTCATGTATTCCAAGCAGATTCTCATCTCTAATGTTATTTTCAAGGATTCTCCATTCTGGAATATTCATCCTGTATATTGCAGGTAAATCTTCATCTTCAATACATTCGTGTATAAAGAATTCAATTATCAAATGTTGATGATATTTGTTGCTTGCGACGCATTGTAACCTTGCTAGAGTTTTTAGTATCCTTTGTTCCTTGGCTTGCGCTGTGGTGTTATCTGTTTTAAATCCAAGATTGCGTTCATCATTAGACTTCTCTCGTATAGGCCTTCTAACTACAGCAGGCTGCCTGGAGTCTGATTTAGCTACCAGGTTATGTATAGTCTTACTGAGGGATTCATTGTTCTTTGCAGCAATGTCGTCATAAGATACGTGACTATATTGGCTCCAACCAACTCTCCCAACACTGATGGGATCGATCCAGGTACGTTATCAAAATTGTTCTTCCACATTATGACCGGAAGATCAAGAGAACTCGTTCATAGAAGTCTCATTCATAATGTTCCATTAAAACATGTTCATCTGCGGAAAAACTTGTTTGTCCTCGGTCATGTGAAGTTGCTTACAGCCTGACATTCCATTACTAACAAATCCGTTATGTTCGAAACAGATTCTAGCTCTAATGTCTGCATCGAGGACTCGTACATATCAACTGGCGACGACCTGATAGCGATCAAGAGTGGTTGGGACGAGTATGGCATCGCCTTTGGTCGACCAAGCTCGGTTATCACAATCCGTAGAATCACTGGATCGTCCCCGTTCGCCGGGATTGCCATTGGCAGTGAGACCTCAGGAGGCGTACAAAACATACGGGTGGAGCATGTGACCCTGTACAATATGGGAGTTGGCGTCCATATCAAGACCGATGTAGGCAGAGGAGGATACATAAGAAACGTAACCATGTCCAACATCTACATGGAGAATGCCCGCAAAGGGATCAAGATTGCTGGTGATGTTGGAGATCACCCGGACGAAAACTACAATCCAGCGGCAGTTCCAGAAGTGAAAGACATCAAGATCATGGATGTATGGGGATATAATGTCCTGCAGCCTGGTCTCATAAAGGGGATAAAGGATGCGCCATTTACTAGCATCTGTCTCTCAAACATTCACCTATTTGGCTCTCAAGGACCGAGACCGGCTCCTTGGCAGTGCTCAGATGTCAAGGGCGCTGCTGTTAAGGTTAGCCCTTGGCCCTGCGCTGAACTCATCAGCAGTCCCTCATGCTCAGTTCCACTCTGAGTTGTATGTTAATGTTTCATACAAGGTGGCCTGCCAGTATTACACCGTTATTTATGAAGCATCAGTCTTTTATATTCAAGCATACTGGTTATCTTATAGAGATTCTTCGAAATTGAAAAGCTTGTCCTAATTGAGGAGTCGAGGGAGTGTCACTCGAGAGGGTAAACCCCTACCATGGCAAAACGGAGCACCTGTTAGAAGTTTGATTGTATAATCAGAAACGAAATGGATACTTAGAAAAAGATTATAAAGCAAACAATAAAAGATACTAGCTGAAAGACGTCGTCCTTGCTCTTCAAATGAAACATTTTTGTCTCAACAATGATGATAAGTCGAACCAATTTTTCGACTGGATTACAAAGCGACTATAGGAGAAACGATTAAGACCACAGCAGTTATATGGTTGCATGATTTTTTTATAACCTTTGGATCTATTTACAGTAGAGTAAAAAAACATCAGGAATAACATGCACAGCTCAAACCTGTCTTAACTACAGCAAAACGAGAAAAGCTGAAAGTCCTGGTCTCTCCACTAGATGATCGAAGAAACAGATGCACATCATCGGCAAAGCAGTTATTCTTTCTTTTTCACTGTAAACCTGCACAAGATCAAGCGAGATGCTGCTTACTATTTTCAGCTGGGCCTTGAATGCTCGGCGAGTTGGAGCCACTCTTTCTCTTATTAAGGATATTGTTGAGTTGGCTCTCTTGGCTCACTACATCTCTTCGCCATCCGAGCTACGCTTGTTCGAGTGAACTACTGAGAGGGTAATTGCTCAGGGAGGATTTGGGATTCTTTGCACAGGGGTCATGGCAGCAATGGGGTGGAGTCTTGAGCTAGTGATGTGGGCGCTGGAACTGATGTAGTTCTAACATTTGACAGTACGTCGAAAAGACATTCTCGAAAGCTGTTGGCGCCATTGGATTAGTTAGCAAGCCATTTGATGCGAGGACTGACTCCACACCATCTACGCTCACAGGCTTGGCCAATACTTCCTTCACACCATTGGCAACCAGTTCTTCGCCGATGGTGTCGAACTCTTCTACATCAGCAACGATGCCTATGATCAGAGCTTTAGTTTCCATTTCTTGAAGCGATTTGGCAACCTGTAAGAAAACGTACGAAAGAGGACATAGAGTCATTTTGGATGCTGAATTTCGAAATGAAAAATATTGTAACAAAGTAGAAGGAGCCCCACACCTCAGGGCCATTGTCTATATCCAGGAAGATGATATCATAGTATTCACCCTGCCGAAGCTCCACGAGGAGTCCTTCATAGTCGCTTGTGATCATGATACCGAAGTTCTGCTTTTTGAAAAGCTGGATAAGCTGCTCATCAGGTTTTTCAGCAGATAGAATGAGGACTTTCTTGGCTGTTTTGTCAAGCTGCTTCAGCATAGCAATTGAGAAATATGTCGAGGCAGGTCAGAAGACAGAGCCAAAATATGCATGCTGGAATAATGAATACTTGAGGTAAAAACGGTAGAAAAAGATAGTTGGTTTAAGATGCAGTATCCCATTGATTGCAGTTCCGATCTTTGAACAGATAAAAACATTAAAAGAAAAAAGAAAAAGCAAGAGAAACTCAAGAAGTGCGAAGAACAACAGAAAAATGAACCTGATCACAGCTTGATGGGTCAGGAATTACAGTTCTTGGAGAACTGCAAAGATTTGAGCTCCCCGATATATCTAGGCCGTCCTTGATGCTGATTCCACTCAAAGCCTTGACAAGTACATCTTTCGACCTGTTGACAGAGGCCTCTTGGCTGCCCTGAACCTCTATATCAGAAACACTGTCGATGATCATATCCGCAATGTCCTTTTCTTTCAGAGTCTTCGCAGCCTGCTCTCAAGAAGACGACAACGAAATCAACAATAAAGAGATGATTTCATCCCCATGAATTTTAATGAACGTTTTCACTTAAAACTAGCTGTGATTAGCTCAAAGGATTTCATAACCTCATTCTAGTTATAACTCCCCTGTAAATCACCATCTCTCATATTCTGTTTAGAGTCTTTAGACAGTTGCTTGACTTATCCTAGAAGAAATTTTAGCAGGAACAAGTTATCACTTTATGGACTTGAAATCAAATACGCAGATAGCTTTATCTTTAGCCTCAGTTTCACTAACTTGTTCAGGCCCTGTTGGTTTCATTCTTCCTGATTGATTTGAACTAATACAAATAGTCAACTACTGAACTGAGACACTACAGAAACAAAAATGCTGTACTCAAAACATACGCTGGAAGTGAACATAAGGATTCTGAAAGGTTTACAAGGAAAGGATGATCTGAAAAAAAACGGAAGAGATTAATTAAAAAGGCAAAGATTATAGGTGAATGAACCAAGATCAACTTCTTCTCAATCAACGGAAGGATAAAAAGCTAGCAGATGATGTCCTTCATTTTAGAAATTAACCTCGACAAAGCGATGACTCCTAATTCTAGCAATCAGTCACAACAACAGTGCATCCCTAGGAATTCTCATTTTGAAACAGATCAAGATTAATACAAGGAGACCCAGATAGAAATGAACCTGATGGCTCAGGGACGTTTCGGAATCCTTGACACTGGGAGCTTTTTCGGCCAATGGATAAACTCTTGAGCTACACGAGAGCTCTGAGATGTTCGGCACTGGAATGATATCAGGACCATCAATATATGAGCTTTTGGGCTCAGGCAACTGCTC
>JAOVYX010018733.1:3120-19642 GCA_035668315.1 Drosera spatulata
ACCCATGAGACAAATTGAATGATTTGTGAGAAGGGGGTGGGGGGGAGAGGGGAATGCTTCCGAGCATAAAAAAGGGAGATGCAAAAAAGAGTAATCACAATTGATAAGCAACTCCTTTTCATTTTCCAGCAGTGATTTATGTAATGCTGTAAAATGAACGATTCACAGAAAATATAACCACGCTGTAACAACAGCATAAACTAATTACAGATGCTTCGTCCAAGCAAGGAAAAAAAAAGGCCAGAACCAACCAAGTAGTACTGGTACATTCAATTCAGCAGAAAGGAATGCAAACATAGGTCTAAAAACCACATTTTTGGGATCCTGCTGTCAGATTTGGTTCATCTTTCTCAGAGAACGAGATCTGGACGTCATTCACTATGAAAATTCTCCCAAAATCTAAAAGGCGCATGCCCAGACCTGAGGGGCTCTTACTACAGTGATGAGAAGAAGAACACGACAAACCCTACTCACCATTTCCACTTATAGCCAGAGGAAATTTTTTATGCTTATCAGTCTTTTGGTAGCCATTGTTCGTTCAAGCATCAAATAGTGATAATTCTGGATAATGGATTTGAGTCAATTTTTTATGGAACTTCCTCATCCTAAATTTTAGGATAAATACGTTTGAGATGTGAAAACAAGTTAAGGGCAGTGATGTAGACGGGCATGAAGACGGTCCTTTAACCTTTCACTTTTCAGATCATCTATCAATCAATCATACTAAACAGGGATGAAAATTTAAGTAATATTTCTCATGAGTGGCATCATTGACGTACGATTCAACTCAATAACAAACAGTTCACTTACCCTCTCACGAGCTGCAGCAAGCTTTAAAAGCTCATCTGCCTCCGAGAAATTCTTGAACCACTAGACTAGAGGACTATCCTTGGTGTCACCCCTCTTGCTCTTCTCCTTGTCATCAATGAGCACTGAGACAAACAATAGCTAAATATAATCTGAAAGGAAAAACAAAAAGACAGACAATGGGGAGAACAAGGCGTCCAATAAGCCTACCAGGGGATGGTATCCTGAGGTTGCTGGGTAACCCAGGAATGTTAACGGCCGGATGATTCTGTACTCGCACAACAAAGGCATTGGATGGCTCTGAGAAAACAATCTCATCATATGTTTCCACCACAACTGGCTTTTTGGTAGATAATGGACCAGATTCATCTTCTGGGTACAACTTTAGTTGGTGAAATCGGTAATAAAAAAATCCAAAGGAATTTGATAATTTGTGCCTTAAAAACATCAGTAACTACAATAGCAGATCAAAATTCAGGAAGTCTGCTATCTCCAGAAGCTATGTATGGGGAGAAAACCAAAAGGAAAACTACGTCAAAGAACTGAACATATGATAGATAAGCTCTTCTTTGCAATGTGTTTTATCAATAGGACAAATGCTTCCTCCATATAGAAGCTCGAGTAAATCTCTAGCATAGCTCATGTGGAAACCACTAGCAACTTTTCAAAAATCCTCCAATGGCCACTGCCATCTTGTGACATCCCAGCATTTAGAACCTGCACTTACTTTTCTTCTCACAGCATTACAAGAGAAACAACCACCTAACAATACTTCCGTTGAAAAACTGTAAACATACAAATGCTTAAAACGACAAGAAAAAAAAGATAGAGAACCTCACAAGGTCAAAGGCTTCTCGCAGACATCATCGTGAAAAAACAGCGTGATGGCGATCTCAAATGCTCCCCATCCAGCTTCCGACAACTCAAACGGGGGAGATTCCACGAATCTCGTCGGGTTATTGAAACTTGCGTGCAGTTGAAACACCGCACGCTTGATCACCACCCCTACATAAACTGTCCACTTATGCGACTGAAACCTAACACAATACAGAACACCAGATTAACCCTAATTCAAACGAAAACATGAAAATCAGCAACCATCAACCAACAATCAACAAAATCCATACTCGCTAGCCTTCTTTCCCAGCCAAAAACGCGATGCTACCGTAAACGATCGGGACGCTAACTTCGAAATCCGGACCTCTCTTACTCGAACTCTGTTACATAATCAAACAATCCAGCAACGATCAGTTTTGCAATTAGTTACAACAATTTTTGATTAATCAACAACTACTCAATCTCATGTGATTCAACAACTTCGAGGAGCTTGCTTGTCAGAAAGTGAACGAAGAGGGTTACCGATTTGGTGGGGTGAGATTTGGGGGCTGAGACGGCGGAGGCGTCGGGTTCATCGGCGGCGGGACGATTCGGCGGCGGAGTGTCGGGCACGTCGTAGATGAATTTCGGTTAATTTTGAAATTTAGGGAAGTGAAATTAGGGTTTCGCGCGCAAGCGAATGAAGAAAGTTGGGGGTTTTGGGTTTGACTCGGTTGGTGTTGCCGTGCGACTAGTTTTGACTCAACAGTGCTGCGGTCAGGATTTTTTCTTACGTTGTGTTAAATTTTGATTGTCGCATTGCTTCTTATGTGACATATCATTGTAGTTGATAAAACATTTGAGTTATCAATTTACATGGGTTTATGATAATTTAATTAGATTTAATGTGAAAAAAATGAATATTTTATCTATATGTCGATTTTATGTAACAAGAAAATGTTTGATTTTGTATCAATTCCTTACAATACTGTGTGTTGGTGTAAGTAATAAAAGCTGTGAACAAAATGGGTGTTAGCTGGTATATGAATTTCAGCCGAAACCAGTTGAATTAATAGGCTTCAATGCAATGCTTGAATCATATGTGTATAGGGATCTATGCATAATCTTGTAGTACATAGTAGCACCCACTATTCTAGCAAGAGGGAAAAGGAGAACTGTACTAATTATACAACCAGAGTCCCAATTTTCCATTTTTCCTATACACTTCAATGTGTGTCATCTTTGAGAATTCAACTGGCAAGAAAGGCAGCAAAAGAACGTCTCCTCTTTGCACGGAATCGTGAGCCCGCCAGTGGGATAACAGAACTCGAACTCTTCCTCGGCATGCTTGAGCAAGTCTTGGAAGCCGGGGTAGCTCAAGACACGCAATGGCACGATATACCTCTTCTTTTTCTCCGCTTCTCCCACATACACAGCAACATGGCCTTTCGGCACCAATCCGTCCTTATTACAGCATTGACTATTCCTTCTTAGAAGACGAGTTTGTAACTTTAGCATCTGTATCGGTGCAAGTTTTGCGATCATAGCTGGAACTCTAACACTCAGCATTCTCGGAATCCAGATTCTGTAGAAGAACTCGTGTGAAGTTGTTTGAGGTATTGATACTGTCGAGGTTTAATTTGAGGAGCAAGTTGATGGAGTGCATCTATTTATACAACATATAGGCTGTCCTGGTTGGTACAGTGTATCGGTAGCCAAATAGGGAGCTGTTTGACGGAGACAAAACATAGTATGGTCTTTTCTTTTTCTTATCCTACAACAAACGAACCAACAAACATTAATATATAGCTAACCTACATGGGAAACACGTTTTGTTTTTTGTAATTAGTCGGCAAGATTTTTGCATGGGTTTGAGCATAAAATTGGTACTATTAATTAGGAGTATTATGGCCACGGATGTCATGACTTATTATTTATTATATATGTTGGACTATACTTCAATTATGATCCCCTTTTTTTCATAATAAAATGTAAAGAGTATGGTTTGAATTTATTCGATCTTCGTGTGTTTTCTCATACATATTCAATATTTGCATGGGATCCAATAATCAATGGTACTTGTTCTATCAAGATATGTGTATAATTTTAAGGAAGCACTAATCAACCCAGTACACATATATATCTCATTCATATATATGTGCTACAGGCTCATCACACACTATTTTTAAGAACCACTTTTGACCCAACTACTATTGATCAATTGTAATTGGAAAGTCTTCTCAAAAATAAAAATAAAAAAATATTGTAGTAATTGGAAAGTGATGGTTGCACATTTTTTCGCTATCATTTTGCAAATGAGACATGATGTTTTGCTTTGCTCTTGTTTTGAGGGGTAGGCAGAATCACCTTTCCTTTTCTACCTTTTGTGTGGGGTTTATTTGGCTCTTGGATCTACACAAAGATCTCTTTGATTTAACTTCCCTCACATGTTTGCTTCGAGTTTCATGACAATGATAGTCTTTAGTTGCAATTTTGATGTTGAAAAACCTTGGTTCCACCAAGCTACATTGTTGTGAAATGTAACTGAAGTTAAAATTGGGCAAAGATTATATATAACTCTATCCTTATCTGGGTAGAGTTTCTTTCTTCTTCTTTTTTTCCCTCTCACCTGTCTTATGTGTGACCAAAATTGGTGAGCTTGTGTGAGATGTTTAAGACAAAATAACCTTATGTTTGAAACAGGATGCTCTTTTAGCCAAATAAATCGTTCTGTATCGCCAATTTAGAATGACGACATTGTCACCAATTGAAAAGGGACGTATTTATTCGAGTCCCTATTCTTATCACATGAATTTGTCAAGCATATGCAGGAGACGACAACAATTGTGACGCCCCCGGATTTTCGTACCTGAGACACGTGAGTGTTATGTCGTTACGGACCCAGTCCGTGACAAGACTGAATAAACCGAATGGGTTTAGGGATATAGATGTCAAGGTAACCATAAACAGTAGCCAAAGTCATAACTTACAACTTCGAATACCTATTTTAATTACAACATTGGTACAGAAGTAATGCAGATCGATTATTACATTGAATAAAATAGACATTTGATCTGCTATAATATCCGAAGCACGTGAGATCATCTATATGCATGCAAGCTCATATTAAAATCCTTCAAGTGCTGTTGGGGGCATACCTGCAATTGAAAAACATAATCATGAGTTAATGAAGTTCAACAATCTCATATGTATGAATCCCAATTACATGGAACTTTCGCTAACGGATATGACGACCGCCGAAAGTCCCTAAAATATATTTATATATATAGGAAAATATGGACGCCATATCAAACAAATCGCTCCTCATTGCTTTATATGGCTTCGTATCGCTTTTAATAGTCATTCTTTTTTTTTTTTTTGTATTTATTTAGGGTTCATGACTCGACTCAAAAGCAGCGACTCCAAGGATAATGACCGACTCGGAGTACACAGAGATAAAATAAAGTGTCAATCGTCGTTCGGGCTTCCTAATAGATTCTGTTTTCGCATCTGCCTACCCTGTGCGTCATCTTACACCTCTTGTGCGCATTCAATGAGGCACCGCATGTCAACATTGAGATAATTTGGGTCTCCCTGCAGAGAGCAACCCGTGGCCCGGCCACAACGGCGTAAAAGCCGCTGCATGCATGCAAAGAGGATGGAGGATGCCCATCGCTCCCTAACTAATTCTCACCCGTGACGATGTCTCAGAGAATAATACAGGAGTATAATGACTCAAACCCAAGTCACCAAGTCTATTCAAAAAAGTAACAAATGATCACAATGGATCAAAGAAGGGACGCAATGTTCGACCTTCTCAATAATTCCAGAGAAAACGACCAACGATCCAACGGATCCAAAAAAGACGTCAATGTCGACCTTATTAGTTCAGGGATACGACATTTCTTATTCGTTCGTTTTTTCATTAGTTTACACAGATAGTGTAACCATGCTCTACATTCCCCATTTTCTTTTTAGTTATCGTTTAGAGATCGCTTTCATTCATTTTCTGAAAGAGTATATATAATATATTGGTGTGTATTCTAGTTCATTTCAACCCCAAATACCCCACTACATATTGAACATGATCGTATATGCACGTTTGATGTTATGTTTCTATGCGTATGAGTTATATATTCTCAAATACGCATTTAGGTTTAAGATTCGATGCACGAAATCGATGATTCCCTAGTCAAAAGGCTGTCGCGACCGTGACTGGCCCTATCACGACAGCGACACGTCGCGGCCGCGACTCAAGGTGGTCGCGGGCGCAACCCCCGTTTTATACATAATCCCGTGATCAAGTAAAATCCGTCGTATTGTCACTCCAAGCATACATAGGTCTAACGAAACACGTCCATTGTGTTTTAAGATCATAATTAGCATAAATTTGCGTACGCACGTGTTCATGCATGCTCCCATGCGTATTTTGTCGAAACTAGGATTTCGTTATCGCCTTAACACATCAACCAAGCAACCATGCATATCATCGCCCTCCTGGCGATACACTTCTCATCACATTCATTATAACACATCATATTGATGAAATATTAAGCACGAGACGGATCGAGAGGGGTTAGGTTATCTTTGAAGTATGTTTAATCCTAGTTTCACTTGGGGTTAAAGAAACCTTAGCAACTTTGATACTCAACGTCACCCGACGCTATCCAACTTTCATCACTACTTTGTCTTGGTCACTGTCACTGCCGGGTGTCGAAACTTCGACCGGAATGTCGTCGGAAAGCTTCGTTACGTCGTTTTACGTTCGTTCATGCACATCCCTTGGCACCCCATGACATCGAAAACCCGTCCCCCACTCCGCCACCGCTTGTCCTTTCTCCGTCACGCTGGCTGCCGGACCTTTGCCGAAATTTGGTCGGAAAGCTTCGTAGAAGCGTTCTAAGCTCCTCTCCGCTCAAACTTCGAACTCAGAACGTCCAAGACCTCGTCCTACTCGGTGCCTGCCTGCCAACGCCTTCCCGGAGCTACTGGTGGCCGGAGGACGTCGTTGGAACGCCAAAGCTAGCTGGTGGCGATGATGGCGAGCTCGACGGTGATGATCCAGCGCGCAGGGGAGCTCCTTGTGATCGCCGAAGTACGTTGGTGGCTTGGAGACGATGATGATGGTGGTTGGTGGGTGGCCGGCGTGATGATGATGTCCAGCGGTGGCGTGCGCGGTGAAGAACAAGACGGCGACGATGGTGGCTGCGCGTGAGGACGTTGAAGAGGATGATGGCTTCGCGACTGTGAGGAACAAGGACGACAACGATGACTGAGATGGTGGTGGCGTGTGTTGATCGTGATAGTGATGAAGATGGCGACGCAGCGGTTTGATGGATGGTGATGGCGGGCGGCGTGACGAAGAAGAAACAAGACGGCGGCGAGAGCGGCTGTGTGATGGTGAAACAAGGACGACGACGATGATGATGAAGAGGATGATGGCGCGGCTGTGTGGTGGTGGTTGAGGGCGGCGCGACGAAGGTGGTGGTTGATGATGATGATGGCCGGCACGACGAAGAAGAAGAGAAGTTGATGGTGAGTGATGGAGTGGAGAGTGACAGTGAGTGGTGAGTGAAAGTTAGGTATATGTGGGTTAATATCCCACATTACGTTCCACGATGCGTCTCGTTCACTCCATTATTTACCAAAATTTTATAATATTAATTTATCGATAATTTATTTGCATCGATAAACTTATCCCATATACGAAAATATGACATCTCGAGTCATAAACCATTATTTATGGGATTAAAATTGCTAGCCCTTACGCACAATGTTTATAACGTTATAACGTTATTTATTTGTAATATTCATGGTCGCAACGATCATTTAATTATCCCAAATATTTCATCGTTATACTTGATTTATTAATCAAATATTTCTCTGGATTAAATCTTTAACCTTTATGCACGAATATATTTTAATTCGTAACGTTATATGTAACGTTTTTTATTCGCGTTTTATTTACATACATACTGTACGTATATTATATATTCATTTTCAAATCCTCAAAATTTTTCGGATATTACAACAATTATTGTTCCTTGCGATACAATTCTAAAAATCGAAGATTCAAAGAAATGTTCTGACTATAATATTAACTCCTTGAGTATCTATCTCATGGTCAATTGTTTAAGCACACCGACTGGACCAAAGAAATCCACCATGGTCTGCTTCAGGATTGCAACATTGTTGTTGAATTGTTATTTTCTTCACGGCAGGCAGTGATAGGCGTGATTGGTGAGCAAAACAGCATGGTTTTTGTTGCAAGATGGTTAAACAAGGAACATGTCACATTTAAGTAATGTTATTTGTGTTTAATTCACCGCGAGAACGTTAGACGACAATCAAATAGAGCATCGTCATCACCTTATTTTCAGACAGAAAGAAAGATGAGAAGGCGTCGTAAGCTTTTCAGTAACTATTAAAATTATCTCAAACTATCCAGGGACCATTGATACAATTAGAAATTTTGGACAAATATTTTAAATTTGTCGGAAATTTCAAACCGTTTTTTCTATTAGAGAGGATGCTTGTTGATGGAAAAAGAAGTCCAATAAAATGTTTGATACGGCCCTAAAAGTGCTTCACGAAAATTACGATTTTATAAACTAAATAGAGTTCTTTTTCTTCGTCTTGGTTTCCATCACATCTACCGTCTGCGACTACATGTTCGTTTAGAACTATATGTCGTTTCCTGCTTGAAAGAGCCAAGAAGGGACACAAACCTAAGAATTTGTCTGGTGTTCATTTTCTTGGATGGAATATCGGACTCGAGATATATATATATACTAAATTCCATTGACATCGGGGCTCAAGGTTAAAACAAAGTCCGACAGCTTGGATTTTTGATTTGGAGGCTGTTGGTTTTCTGCTCAATATAAACTACTAAATGAATGCAGAAAAAAACACGTTTTTAGGTGTTTGGCTAATCGTAGTTTCTCCCTCCCTTTTGCTTATCTTGCTTCATATGCGTATTTAGTTCTTTATATGGTCTTGTTGTAGCTGATCGGTCGGAGCTGTATATATTATATGACATGCATGATAGGTTCATTGTATACCGATGCAATAATGTGTTGGGAGTATTTTCTTTGTCATGTAATTAGGTGTATCTTCATTGCCTTCGTGTTGTAATTCGTGCAATAGGTGTGCTGTTTTTAGACCACTGAGCCCGCGCCTATTGATATATGTGTCATTTTGTGCAAGTTATATCATCACTATATAAAGAGTAAATATTATGAAGATGCACCTCAATATGTATTTTAGATTTCTTGTAACGAATCATTCTAGAAACACATTTCGCAATGAATCATTGACTCTTAGTCTTAATCATCCTGAACATAAAACAAACTTATCTTAATAACATATCCAAAAATATGAAATAAGACTGAACCCAAACATAAGCATAAGAAATCTTAAATATTTCATTTAGTCACAAAATACACATAAAATATTTACTTAAACCTAAGTGATTTCGTTTAGTCCTTAACCTAAACCTTGCCCTGATGTCAATCTGTAACGCCTCAATTTTTCATAATATCTTAATACATAATAATATAAATGACGTCACTGCCGCTAAGTCCCAACATCCCAACTAGACAAAAATTACTTAACCGATTTAGATACAAAAATAAATAAAATCCACTTAGACGTAACCAATAATATTAACAAATACAACGAAAATTTCTAATTTATTACATATTTTACTTAGATAATAAATCATAATACGGTAGATGCATATTATCACCATAACCTATATTACACTTGTCCGCTGTCTCTAACTCCTGAAAACACAGAGATAAAAATTTACTGTATTACTCCTTATTAGCCATGAAATCTATTTGCTGATAATGTGGAAATCCTTTAATAAACTTTGTTCTATGTCATCTATCATATCTTTTTAGTGTTTCTTATTCTGATTTTCATACTTCGATTGAAAAGTCAGGCCTTTTGTGGAAGTTAAAAGGGTCATATAACATATGTTAACATATGTGAAAAAAAGTTATAACATATGTTAACATATGTGAAAAAAAGTTATTAACATATGTTCTAAATATACGGTCATCAAAACTTATATAGAACTTAGATTTATGAAAAAAAGTATTTATTGACATTTTTACAATCAAATCATAAGTATCTTCGAAATTAAAATATTTCTTGATTGTTTTTTTATGTTTTGTTTTAATCAAATCTGCTGATATCCCATTAAGTTATACAGGAAGTTATAAACTTTAGACACATGTGACAAACAATCACAAAATTGTTCATCAACTATACGTCATATTGATCATCTTAAAGACCAGCTAAACTCGGGGGAAAAAACCAATTGCCCTTGAACAAACTCTAGTACTCGAGGAAATTAAAATGGACAAACCCAACAAGGGTAAAATGGTTCAATCATCAATGAAAATTCACGCACGTATTGCCATATTGGTGTTCGTATTCTTGTTCATCGAAATTCATGCACAGTATTATACATGCATCGATGTTAATTGTTCATATGATTGATAAGAACAAAAATATATTTCCCCGTCTCATATCTTTTATAACATTTATTTTTTACACATGAATTTAGATCTATCGTCTTTTTCTTTTAATTTTAATTTTAAATTATATATTTATTTCTCTCTTCATCTTTATCAATTTCTAATCACATATAATATTAAAAAATAAAAATATTATAAAAAAAATTAAGACATTTAAAAATGATAAAATGATACAAATCATGTGGGAGTGGTCTGGAGGAAGTATCTAGTTAGCCACTTTCAAAAAAATTAAAAAAAATAATATCTAATTTTCGTTATTGATTTTTAATTTCTCTCATTGATTTTAGTTTTCAAATACTTCCATCATCTCATATTGTAATCAATATTACCGATCATTATATTATTTAATATATATTTTAAAGAGTTTTATTTTTCATCTTAAAAAAATTATGTCACTACGTCAAATAAAAATACATCATTTAAATTATCATTAATATTTTAAAATAATTTTAAAAAATTGCTTGTGTGCCAAGCGTTTCATTTACAGCGCCTGTGTGCTGCTCCTCCTTGTTGCAAACCCTATCGCGAATCGCGATTCTCCCTCGATTCTCGATTTCCGGCAATCGCATACCCGGTGAGTGTTTTCCGACCCCGATTCACTTCAATTTGTGAATTCTTCGAATGTTTGTGATTGATTTCAAATCTTTTTCCCATTTTACTGAATCCAATTGATCATGTTGCGATGAGATGTAAAAAAAAAAAGAAAAAAGAAAATCTGCAAATCTTTTGATCGCCAATGCTTGCAATAAGTGATTCTATTGTTCGGCTGCTGGTTTTGCAGTTGATGAGTTCTGAAACTACGTGGATGAGAAATTTCAGAATTGGATGAAATAATCTAGTGCACATTAGGTATCAAAAATCTGTTGAACAATACAATTCCAATCTCTCTTTGGTTCTTCAAATGCAATTTGGTTACTTCTTCTAATATGTGTTGTATTATGGTGAGCTTATTGCTTACATATGTGTGCTTAGCATTAGCCTATAGATGGGCTCACTATGTTGCCTAGTTTATATCAAACACAGGACAAGAAAGTAGTTAAAGTGTAAGGTGTTCTTGTAAGGTTCTTAGAGTGTTCCAAATAAAGTTATGGTGTGATTTGTGAGTGCTAAACACAATTAGAGTATGATTATTTTTTAAGTGTACGGATTTGTAATATTCGGGGTGAATGAAAAACTTGAAACTTGGAGGGAGACGTTGGAAAGTAAGGGGTTAAGGATCAGTAGAACCAAGACAGAATATATGGAATGTGTCTTTAATGAGAGTAGTCAAATAAATAGTGAGAATGTATTGTTGGGAACAGAGTCTCTCCCTAAAACGGATTCTTTCAAATATTTAGGTTCGATGCTACATAAGAATGGAGGAATTGATACAGATATTGATCATAGGATTAAAACAGGTTGGCTGAAATGGAAGGACGCTTCAGGGATGTTATGTGATCCTAAAATACCTATTAAGTTAAAAGGAAAGTTTTATAAGACAGCTATTCGACTAGCGATGCTGTATGGGTCAGAATGTTGGACAATTAAGTGACAGTATGTACACAAGATGAGTGTAAACGAAATGAAAATGTTAAGGTGGATGTGTGGACATACAAGAATAGATAGGATACGAAATGAAGTTATCAGACAGGAAGTGGATGTGGCTCCAGTAGAAGATAAGATGAGGGAGTCACGATTAAGATGGTATGGTCATGTGAAACGCAAATCAGTCACGTCTTCTGTTAGGAGATGTGAAGCAACATCTTGAGAGTTTGCACATGTTAAGAGAGGACGAGGGAGACCTAAAAAGATCATGAGAGAAACCTTGAAGTATGATATGGACTATCATAATCTTACAGAAGATGATGTACATACAGATTGGAATGGCGCCGTCGTATTCATGTAGTCGACCCCACTTTGATTCCGACGACCCGATTTTTCGACAAAATCAGTCACATAATCACCCAGAAAGTGAGAGGCAAAAATACATGTACTTCTCAGATGGAAGCACAGTTACAGCGCTAGGTGCAATTCGTGAGAAAAAAAACTCGTAAAATTTATGCCACGAATAAATCCTGTTGGTAACAATGTTGGAACGAACTTGCTGAAATGATCTATTTCGATAGTAGTCAATTAGTTGCTCATGTCAAAACTGCCGGAATTTATTTGTCCTATCCTCCTATGGCTTTAGGTGTAGACCCAATTGGCAAATGAGATGGACGAACTCTTCCTCGTTGCAAGGCAGCGTCAATCCTCTCTTGGGCTGACTGAATCCGTACTCTCTTTCGGCACGATTGAGCATTGCTTGAAACGATGGGTTGTTCAGGGAAGATAATGGTATCCCATATCTCTTCCTTTCTTCATTTCCGATGTAAACTGCAAAATGGCCTCTTGGAACTGTTGGTTTATTTTTGCTTGTTAGGGATCGTGAGTTTGAGATGATTGACTTCGTACTTGAGCTGATTGCTTGATGGAATCTAAAACCCATAATAGGAAGGTTTGGGAAAGAGAGGAGATTTTAATGGAGACGAGGAACTGTGTCGAGAATGGAGGTGAAGTGTTAGTTGCTTGTTGTGGAATTAGACTTTCTGGTAGTTTGTTGTTGACATACAATCTTGATGATTTATATTTATATGGAATAAATGACCATGTTGCGAATTTGTTGCAAGTGAGTGGGGCAATTACTTGGTGGTCCTCATGGTTTCCTGAAACCTTGCTTTCTTCACTTTTTGGCTTGGCCCCTTATTTCCACTGCATGACATTCTCTTCAACCTTGTGTTTTCTAAGTGCAGAATTTTCTTGTCAAAACGCGTAGAACAATGGTTTGGATGAGCTTCTTTTGATGTGGTTTTCATGGCTTGGTGAAAGCTGCCCCCAAGGGTTACTGATTGGAAAGTGGAGACCTCAATACTCATGTGAAGGGTTTTGTCATGACCTTCACTTTGCTGTTTAATCGATCTTGTCTTATGTTCATTTGTACATAAGAGAGAGGACCATCTTGTCTGTCTGCTCATTGTTATTTATGCTTTTGATATTATCTAGCAAATAATGTTTTTATCTCGACTAATTAGCCATCATTAATTGCTCTTCATCTTTGAAAGAGCCAGTGGGCGAAGTGCCAGTTTAGTTAGAAAGACAACGGGAAACAACTGATCATAGTAATTCGCTTCTCTATATCGGGCTGAAGTTTGTTGATATTCTTTTCAAGTGTTTGATGAAGAAATCCCTTACGTGTCTAAACATGAGGAAAATCACTGTGTTTGTGGGCATGTAATGTGATGCTTGGTAAATATTGAGTGTTATGCCTTTGTCTAGCACAAATATATATGATAGAAGTATATCAGACTTTCGCTTCTAGCTGAACATGGGCAAGTGGTTGTTCCATTTTTAGTACTAGGTTAACGGTGAAGTCAGAAGGAAATCAAATATCGGAGTAAGTTGGAAAACTTAAATTAAACCTCTTCAAAAATGCAAAATTGAATCTATAAGCAAGTCCATCACATTTGTATTTTTCATCTTTTATCTCTTGTATGTTGGGTGTGACCTGATTCTGGATTGTCGAAGGAGAAGCAAGTTGAAGATAGGCACAGGCCGTGCGCGATGGAGATTGTGGTCTCTCGACACATGGGCTGGAGAAGGAGAAGCACATTGAAGATAGGCACAGGCTGTGCGCGATGGAGATCGTGGTCTCTCGACACATGGGCTGGAGAGGTCGTGTCTGGCCGTGTGAGCTTTGTGTAATCTCTCGAAGCACGGGCTAGACACGGCCCTGCGTGCCTGTTGCGTGTCATGTGGAGATTGTGCGCGTTTGTTTCTTCGAAAGTTTAGATTTAATTTGTTTAAATTTTTATTAGTTGGGTCAATCAGAATTTAGGAAATAGGATATAAATATTCCTTGTAACAATGTATCTCAGTTTTCTCCATAGTGGATTCTTGTCGATGGCCGTGGGTTTTTCTTTCCCTTGAGGGTTTTCCTACATAAATTGGTCTCTTTTCTTTATTGTTTAATCGTATGTGAATCGATCGTAACATTGTCCACTTCTTTTCTCTATAGCTTAGAGCTGTCACTCTCATAGATAATCAATTTGCTAATACGGACTATGTTTTCAGCTGTAGCGCATTGTTAGAGGTCTATTTCTCTGGATTGACGTCCTCTTCTGGTCTCCTTCTTCGATTACAAGTCTGTAATGAAACCAGAAGAATTGTTGGCTAACTCGTGTTGCTTTTATGTGCTAATTAATGTCAATACACCTACATCTTGCTAGAGCTGTATATCTCTTTGATCCTAACTCATGGCGTTGTTTAATCCATTCATATGTGGTGAATTAGTCAATGACAACACTGAAACTAGTTTTGGCATATTAGAGTTATTCCTTATCTTTTAGATTGCCTTGTTGTTTTCTTAATCTTTGTCTGGAGTCGGGTGATAGCCTGTTGAAATATCTATTTCATGGAAGTAGATCTTATATACTTGGAAATCACATTGTAATCATGGATATTTAGAGTTGGAAGTCATAAGCCAAGGCAAGTTTGCATGTAGCAAGCTTATGAAGGTAAATGATCAAAGACAAGTTTTGCATTTAGCCAAGTCAAGTTTGAATTTATCTAGCTTCGAAAGAATCCCTTCTTTGGAGGTGTAGCATTCATCTTCTATCAGACATTGGTCTTTAAGGATTTTGGTAGTAACATTCTGTCCAGTTATTTGATGATGCAATAAGCCGCTCTTTGCTTCTTTTCCACCTCGGAACGCTGTACTAGTCTGAGTTATGCTGCCCAAGTTTAGGGCTCGTGACAAAATTCATTGTTGCAATGGGTGGTCAAAACTCTTACTCCTGGTGGTAGTGAGCTTTAGATGGAATTTCTATTTCAACAAATTTTTGACTGAAGCGTCGACAGGTTTAGTTGCTAAATCTAGATTTTTTGGGGTAAGGCTGTAAAGCATGGGCAATTTTAATCTATTCCCTGCTCAATGGGAGTGAGAACAAGATGTATGACGATGAGAAGGCGCCATTCTGTTTGGTTCACTTTTTTATTTCTTTCTTTTAACCTGGTAAAAGAGGATATTGATCAAGTCCTCCTCTGCTCTTATTAGTTGTAATCATTGTATACTCAAATTCCATCCTTAAAAAGTTCATTTGATACATCAGTCATCACTTAAGGTGCTTCGTGTGGGGAGAAACTGAGAAAGTTTGCTCTAACCTTCTGGCTGTTAAGCAGATAGCATGGTTCTTGTTTCTTGCAACTCTAAATATAGACAGTCATCAATAAAACAGGAATAGTTGCATCTAATGAGGGTCAATTCTATGAGATTCAGCTAGAAAAAAAACCTCTGCAAGGGTGGTTACATTTTCTAAAATAAGTACAGACTTATTCAACTATTCTAATTTCTGATTCTTTTGTTTTTCCGGGTTTGTCAGGAGGAGCTCAGCTGAAAAGTGAGCCGGATGAACGCTTCTTCTTTGCATGGAATTGTGAGACCACCCATGGGATGATAGAATCCAAACTCTTCTTCTGCTCGCTTCAGCAAATCCTGGAAAGCTGGAAGCCTCAGGTGAGACAAGGGCACCACGTACCTCTTCCTCTCTGCTTCTCCTACATATATGGCTATGTGTCCTCTGGGAACTGTTGTATTCTTTTTGTTAAGGGAATGAAACTTGAGAAGCTGCTTGGTTTTTGAAATCATGGATGTCAAGGAGATCTTTTTTGTATGAAGAGAACTTAGAGCTTTTGATGGAGTTGTAAATGAAGGCTTGATCACCAAAAAGAGGCTTCTCTTGGATACTGGTTGAGAAATGAGTTGTGAGGTCCCTTATTTATATGCAGGGGGCTGTCCTGGTTTCGGGAACTTTGTTTCCATTTGGAGTTTCCGGGGGAAACCTCGTGGCTGGACGCATGTATTTTAGTTTAGTTTTTTTTTTTTCAGGCATCTTAAAGAAAAGGGCAAAAAAAAACGTGTTTTTTCCCTTGGTTAGCAGCATGCCTTTCTTTTTCACATTTTTAGAATTCTTAAGAGATACTAATGTATGAAGCATGATGACATCACTTCGTTTATAGAGCTTATCACTTATAAGAAAATAAAGGCATGGAATTGAAATCTTCAGTAACTATTCTGATATATTGAAAAGTTTATCTTAGCCGAATAAGGTAAATATTAATGCAATTAGGAAGTTTTTTCTTGGATGAATTCAAAATATTTTGACACCCATGTATATCATTAATTCATTATACACATAATCTATCTGCAAGTATGGGCAATAGTGCCCTTTAACTTTAAGTTTGTCTTTTTCACTTTGTTCTCTCTTGAGGAAGCCTGTCTGAGAATAGGATGATCTCTTCTGTTTACATGGAATGGTGCAGATAGTTAGTGTTCCAAC
>JAOVYX010018734.1:0-19642 GCA_035668315.1 Drosera spatulata
GACGGATTCCGTCGCTAAGTATTTGAAATTTGCAAAGATACTTAGCGACGGAATCTGTCGCTTGGTTTGCAAGTTTGGAAAAAAGAAATTAACGACGTCAAAAGTCAATCCGTCCCTATATATTTTTTTAGCGACGGATCCGTCGCTAAAATTGGGTTTAGCGACCACATTAATAGCGACGGAGTACTTCCGTCGCTAATCTGTCGCTAAATAATTTTTGCGACGGAATTTTTGCTTTTTGCGACAAAAAATTTCCGTCGTAAAACGAGCCTTTTTTTGTAGTGTAATGACAACTTATACTTGTTGGTCTTGTAAGTACAATCCATTACAAACACAGAGGAATAGCTCTTTTTGAGGTTAATTGAAATAGGATGAGCATAAAACAAATAAGCCAAATGGCCACCTTGATCTTCCTTATAGTCATAAACAAACTCACTTTTCCCAAGTTCCTCGAATAAAGCTTGAATCATGATGCAAAAACCCAGATTTTTTTTCTCATTTTCGCTTAAATATTATAAACAGTTTTAGAAATTACGGGACGGCTTGGATTATTTTATCTCAAGGAGGAAAGAATTTGACATGGTGCGATCCTTGGCTTGCTCATTTGTTCAACTTTGATCTGTGGTTATGATAAAAAGGGTGACCCAACATATTTGAAGAAGGTTTGTGGTTATGGAGACTATGTTTGATCTGAATTACCCACAAACCATTATCTTACCTTTTCCCTTTGATCTCAAAAGGACTATTAATTAGACGACTTGAGGTTTTTCTTTTTTTTACTACCAACAGAAAGCTTGCACCGATTTCGATATTGTCCTCCTAAATCACAACCAATGCTCACATACTTGTTCAATCTAGAGTCTTTAATGGACAAGGCATACCCTTTTTTGTTGAAAAAATTATTGACATAGTCTAGAAGATTGCCACATGTTTCAAACTTCATTCCGAGCAGCTCTTCAATCGAATCATGGGCATCATCCAGAGTTTGCTCAGTATGCACTTCTTGTTATATATCATCAACTCCCATACCATTAGACGATATTGCAGTGGGCTCTACGGTGCTAGCTTCCATTACCTATGAACAATATAGCATCATTTTAACAACTCAAATAAAAATAAAAATTAGGGTTAAAGGAATAATTAAAGAGATAGTTCATAATTGATTCAGACAAGAAAAATTTGTAAAGAGCCATGCAAACCTCTAGTTCGAGAATCATTGCTATCATTTTCATATTTTTACAACGATGATGGAAATTGAAGATGATCAAGAGAAGGATGAATGAAGAAGATGATGAGGAAAAGGAGTGAAAAGGAGTAGTGGAAGCGATGATTTCGAGAGAAAAAAGGGAATTATGTTTACCGCGATATGAGAGATTCGCAAGTACACGGGCACAGTTCCCTAAAAATTGAGAATCATAGTTTTATAGAAAAGGAGATCATCCTCCATTTTTTTATGGGTGAATTCCCAAAAACTAAAAAAAAGTAGAAAAAATACCCAACACATACAACACGAAAAAATAATTTCTATCAACTATAATTTGAATTTGTCCCAACCAAGTCTAAACACGACATCACTTTGCTTATTGGATTCACCCTCCTCACCACCTTTCTCCACCTCCACAGCCCACCACCTACCGCTGCCACCACCTCAACCCCATTGGATTCATCCTCCTTGCCACCTTGCTCCATCTCCACAACCCACTACACATCAAATATGAAAGTCGTAGGAAAGAAGTACAAGGATCTCCAAACTCACAAACACCCGCAAATTGCATCCTTAATACACCTGGAGCATATGAATAGCAAGCCCATAACAATGACACCCGCAAAATGTTCGATGAAATGCCACAAAGAAACAGAGCGTCAGTTCAAACTGAAACAAGGCGCCAGATCATGGTACAACATGACAGAAATTGGGGATGAAAAAAATACTCTTCGATTTGTTTACATGATCAAAAAACTCAGACGCACTATATACATAACACATCAAACAGTGCGACTGTATTATGTAAACAGTGCGTCTACATTAACCAAAACGAAAAACCACAAAAAATCAATAAAAACAAAAAATTATAACATGATATCCATAAAATTGAAAATATTATTACATATTATCCAACATAACTTTTTTTTTTTTAAAAAAAAAAAACACACTGGCGTACTGTTTGAATTATTTAAAAAAAAAAAAAAGCAAATCACAAAAATCAATCAAACCCAACCCTAAAACTAAATTACTATAATCCAAACAAGTAGATTAGAATTTTCAATCAATGAAAACGATCAAGGAGTAATGATTTGGTAGTTAGGGTTTCCCAAAAGGTCGAAACCCAACATCCAATGAAAAAATCGTCACTCGAATTCAATTCCACTCATCAATCGTGAACGTCACACAGTTTCAACAATAAAATCCAATGAAAAAAAATATGAAATTGATCAATTAGGGTTTTTTTCATTTGAACTATGTAAAGAAACTTACAATCATTTGATAAAAAAATAATTGCATGCATAAATTCAAGTGAATTGAATCAAATGTTTATTGACAAACTAAAAAAAACATACTTCGTTTTGGTCAAAATATTCAGGCACACAGTTTATATAACATAAGCGCACTGTTTCATTCAAATAGGGCGTCAATGTTATTCAAACACTGCGTCTGTTTTTTTTTTTTCTTCAAAAAACACAAGATTAAACGAATTCTTAAACACAAAATTATAAAATGATATCAATAGAATTGAAAAAATCATTATTTAGTAAACAACATGTTTATTCTTAAAAAAAAAATAAGATACGAAAAGTGCATGATTATTCAGGCTCCCTGTTTCGTTGTATTGGCTTACTGTTTGATATTGTGAAGCATTGACATTATTCAGACGTCCTGTTTCACTGAACTCGGGCACTGTTTGAAATAGTGCGCCATAACAAAGCAAAACAGTGTGGTAGTTCAAATCCAACAAATCCAAAAATCAAAACGAAAAACCACAAAAAATCAACAAAAACAAAAATTTATAACATAATATCCATAAAATTGAAAACATTATCATATGGTACCCAACATGAATTATTATTTTTTAAATAAACTAAATACTGAGGTACTGTTTTATTAAACAGGCACACTGTTTCAAACAGGACGGCAGAACAAAACAAAATAGTGCGTCAGTTTAAATGCAACAAATCCAAAACCCTAAAAAATTAATTAAACAAAAATTTATAACATGATATTCATAAAATTGAAAAAGTTATTACATAATACCCAATATAATTTTTTTATAAAAAAAAAACACACTGGTTCAGTGTTTTATTGAACTGGCGCACAGAAAAAAAAGCAAATCACAAAAATCAATTAAATCCAACCCTAAAATAAATTATTATAACCCAAACAAGTAGATTAAAGTCTTCAATCACTGAAAACGATCAAAAAATAATGATTTTATGGTTAGAATTTTCAAAACAATCGAAACCTAATTTTATATGAAATTGAAAGATTTGAAATGTTTTATGGATGAAAATCGATTAATTTGTGTATGTAAGATCAAATGTGAGTGATTAGAAATAAATTTGATGAGTTTTGGTTGAGTTTTGGTTGCGCGAATGACTGTTTATTTTGAAAAAAATATAAATTGTATCAAATAAGAATTATTTTTTCGGATTGTTTATTTTAGGTAATATTTTGAAAAAAATATATGTTAGAGGATTTTTTTTATTTTTTTATTAAAAAACAAGGGAAGTGTGTAGGGCTGTTTCGTTAAAATGAAGCGACACAATTAATGTAGTCTTGGAGGGATAAAATAAAACCTTATAAATAACTATCCTCTACTTTTTGTATTCTTTATTAGATTCATTTTGAGAAATATCGTTATATAGTTTATAAATATATATTTATTTGTTTAAATATTACATATAATAAAATAATAGCATTTAAAATTTACACCAAACAAAAATTTCAAACGGGTTTTGAAATTAATGCAAAAAATAAGGTGGGCTGTCCTATGTGAGGGATCATTAACACTCCTCGTGAACATCGTAACAGTCAAAAGCACCCGTGTATGTTTAAGTCTCCACTTCCCCACGTGCACACACAAACCCCTACTCTCTCTTCTCTGCCGCCGGCGTCTCATCCCCTCCAATGTCCTCTCGTGTGCCGCCGTCGCCGCCATCACCAATGGAATTCCTAATCCTCCGCCTCCACGACATCTCCGCCGTCAAATTCGGCACCTTCACCCTCAAATCCGGCATAACATCCCCAATCTACATCGACCTCCGCCTCATCGTCTCCTACCCATCCCTCCTCACCCACATCTCCCAAACCCTAACCTCATCCCTCGAATCCTCCTCCGTCCCCTTTGAAGTCGTCTGCGGCGTCCCGTATACTGCTCTCCCGATCGCGACGGCGGTGTCGGTGAAGGAGGACGTGCCGATGGTGATGAGGAGGAAGGAGGTGAAGAGTTATGGGACTGGGAAGGTGATTGAAGGGGTGGTCGAGAAGGGGAAGAGGTGTTTGGTGGTGGAGGATTTGGTTACGAGCGGGGCGTCGGTGATCGAGACGGTGGCGCCGTTGCGGGAGTGAGGGTTGGTGGTGACCGATACGGTGGTTTTGATTGATAGGTAAGGGATGAGATTGTTGATGATCGATGTGAACGATGAGATCGATGATAATGAGAAGCACAAATTATGATTGTTGGGGGCTGTTGGATGGGTTTATCAACAATTTTCTAACTCGGATGATTTTTTGTGAAAAAGTGTTTATAAGCACTTAAAGTGATCGTTTTTACGAGCTGTTACAAACAAGTTGTAATTTATTGCTTGTAACTTGGATCAATTGAATGCTTCAGGTGTTTGGGGTTCTGTGTTATAAGAATATAGAGAAAATACAGAAGGATACAAATGCGACGTCTGAAATAATGCAGAAAAATAAGGGATTTGAACGAAATTTTGGATACAAAAAGGTGTTTGATTTGGAAACGTACATCAACAACATGTCCAGAAGTATACATAATGGTTGAATGAAGATTGTATGATCATTTGATTCATGGCATATATTTGCTAAGATTTTGTTTTTTGGTGGCAGGGAGCAAGGTGGGAGGGAGAATTTGTTGGAGAACAGAATAAAATTACACTCCTTGGTGAAGTTGAGTGAGATGGTAGGGGTGTTGAGGAGGTTTTGGAAGGTCGATGAGGCAACAGAGAAGATGGCTTTAAAGTTCCTGGAGGAGATCAAGAAAGTTGTGGTGCCGAAGGTGGAGGGTTCTGGGAAAGTGAAGATGGGTTATTGAGAAAGGGCGGCTTTGGCAAAAAATGAGACCGGAAGGAGGTTGTATGAGGTGATGCTGCAGAAAGAGAGTAATCTATGCTTGGCTGCGGATGTTGGGACAGCAGCTGAGTTGCTTGATCTTGCTGATAAGGTGATTGGATTCACTCTCATATTTGAGAATGATTGTGAAACTGCAAATTTTGAATGTTGAGCTGTTTGATCCTAACCACAGGAACCATTTTGGTTTGTAATATGTAGGTAGTGTTTAGGAACATTTGGACATTTACATTGTTTAGGAACTTTCCTGCACCATTTTATCTCTCGTTTGCGTGATGTTAACCGGACGTCGTACTTCTGGTTCCTGATGCAGATTGGTCATGAAATCTGCATGCTGAAAACTCATGTTGATATATTACCTGACTTCACCCCGGATTTTGGTTCAAAGCTCAGGAAGGTAACATCTCTTATTGCTTGATACTTTAAGTCTGTTTACTCAAATTGCATGAGTTATTTCCATGATTACTTTGTCGGAACATGTACAGAATTCTAGTAGTAGTATTCAGTTTTGCAACTGATTGACTGACAGTCAACATCTCTGTATAACCTGAGTATAGGAAGGTTTATGAAGTCATATAACCGACTGAAGATTTCAGTTCTGGTGTTCCTGATATCATGGTTTTGCAATTCCCACAAACATGTGACCTGCCACACATTGCTGAAACTCTGCTTCATTATATAGCTATGATTACTTTGCTGGAACATGTCCAGAGTTTTTAGTTTAGTAGTGTTCATTTTTACAAGTGGTCCTCTGTTTAATCAGAGAGTAGGTAGTTTAATATAGTCCTATAACTGTCTAAAAATCCTTTGCATTTGGTGTTCCTGATATCATTGTTTTTCAACTCCCATAAGCCTGTGACCTGCGACACACTGTTTCTAGGTTAGAAACATCTTTGTGGCATAACACAAACAGTCAAATTCAATGGCTTGTGATTGATTTGTATGTAACAATTTTCTGATTGGGCTTTGTGTGGTCTCCTATGAAGTTAGTGTTCTTTTAACTCCATTTGGTTTACTGATCTTGCGCCCGCATCTGTTTGTTTTCGTTTGCTTTTTGCTTATGTTGATGCATTGCCTTTGTCTTCCTACATGATTCCAGATACTAATCATGCTCTTGTTGGATGGAAGCCGACCTGTTTTTCTTATTTAGGTTAATCAGGCTCATACTGATTTCCGAATATTTAACTATGTATTTTGTGAAGATTGCAGAGAAACACAATTTCTTAATATTCGAGGATCGCAAGTTCGCTGGCATAGGGAATACTGTGACGATGCAGTATGAAGGGTAGGTTCCTATTCTTTTGATGATTTGAAAGGAAACTTTGACTTTGCCATATGCTTTCGTGCTCCTTAATTTTCATGTTGTTGCTTATAGGGGGATCTTCCGCATCTGGGAATGGGCTGACATCGTCAATGCTCACATTATCTCTGGTCCTGGCATTGTGGATGGCTTGAAATTGAAGGTGTGCGCTGTTAACACTTTTCTTTAAAGTACTGGCTTGACAACTGTCATTTACTTGATTTACCATGAAATGCTCCCGCAGTCCCACTTATGAAGCAGTCGATACTTGCCGTCAATTCATTTAAAATGTCTATGTTTTCTGCATTATTGCCTTTTTAGGGTTTGCCTCGCGGTAGGGGACTCTTGCTGCTTGCAGAAATGAGTTCAGCTGGAAACCTTGCAACAGGAGACTACACAGCGGCAGCCTTGAAAATCGCTCAAGATCATTTAGATTTTGTCATTGGATTCATATCTGTCAATCCAGCATCATGGCAAGGAGGTCTGGGGAATGCCGCATTCATTCATGCTACACCCGGTGTTCAAATGGTAAAGGGTGCAGATGCCCTGGGACAACAATACAACACACCTTATTCAGTAAGTTCTTAAGATTAATGATCATCAGACGTAACTTCTTCTTTGGTTAAATGATGATGTCATGTATTCTTTCCGTGGTGGTTCCTACTCTTATGCAACTGCACTACTCTTATGCAACTGTGAACGGAGTGGAATTCAAGTGTGAGATGAATTTCTAGTAGTATATGAAGAGCACTACCTATATTATCACTTTAACCCAAAGCAGCATCAGAAATAAGATCATTTGGCATCATTCATTATATACTAACCGGAATATGAGTTAGAGAACTACCGTTTTATCTGTTAAGAACACCTAACCTAGGTACTGTTTACATTTGCTAGCTATAGTGCTAGTCCAAATGTTCCGGGATAAGTGTAAATGACCATGTGGTTAAAGTTGATTTGATTTCCAGTTTGCAAATCTCTGCCATGTTCCTGCCCTTCCTTCCTTGTTGGAACTGGGGACAACTTCTGGGTCAAGGGTGGCATATTCAGGGATAAAAAGCAGGAATTTGAAGAGGGAACTGATGTTTTGACTATCGATTGCAGGTTATTTTTGACAGAGGCAGCGATATTATTATTGTTGGTCGTGGAATTATAAAGGCTGAAAACCCTGCTGAGGCAGCTCGCCAGTATAGGATCGAGGGCTGGAATTCATACTTATCCAAGTGCTCTTGATTCATCTGGTTTTTTGCTCATAGCAGATGGTTTTGAATTCTTCCCAAGACATTTGTGATTGCTGGAGTCTATGGAGGGCAAGCGAAGGCGTCTTTTAGTCCACTGCGGTTATATTCATATTCTGCTTTCCACTTCTGGATTATCACTCCTGAAATCTAGAAGGCAGTGGTCATCCTTTACGAGTCTTTTCTTCATGCACTAACCAGAGCTTGTGACCATGCTAAATTATCCTTCCCCGTTTTCCATCTGCAGCGTATGCAAAGCTAATTTTGAGATCATAAACCTCAAGTTAATTGGTTGAGCTTTTCCAATGGTTTAGTAAGAACCCATCACGACAATTTTTGCAATGGCCAACGGTGTAAAAAGTCTTCTCCAGTAAGCATTTTTTATCAAATGGAATATGAAATTTGATCCCTACAACTCAGCGACCTTAAGCTGTAGTACAAGGCATATTTCCGAACCATGTTGACAGCAAAACGCATGGATACGACCACAATGTGCGTCAAATGATAGTCTTGAGATGTGCTGGAATGCGCTTGCTCCTGGCCTCCAACAAGGTTTCGCCAATACGAGCTTCTGAATTGGGCTTGTGCTCATCATTCCCCTGATCTTCTAAACTCACATTGTTCTCGAGGTCTAGCTCACTATCGACAAATGCTTGCTTTACCAAAACAAGAGGCGTAATTGATGGGTCAAAATGAAATGTACCGGATGTATCTTTGAGTTTGATGGCATCGCGAGCCAGTAAGCAACTTTACCAATCCGCTCCGGTAGTTGAAATGGACCACGGTACCTGCGAGATAGATTATGGGATAGGCATTGTGTAACGGATTGTTGGCGACGAGATTGCAAGTCTTTTCTACCTTTATCGGCTTGATCTTTCCAGCGTTGCTGTGCATGAGACAAGCTAGACTTAAGCTGGCGAAGAAATGAGTCACGACCTTGAAAAATATGGTCAACGACCTTGTTGGTTGTGTTGCCTGGAACCAAATCAGGAATAGTTTGCGGTTGTCGTCCATATAAAGCTTCAAAAGGCATCACGCGAGCTGAAGAATGATAAGAGGTGTTGTACCAGTACTTTGCCCATGAAACATTATGTACCCATTTCTTTAGCTTGTTCATGGTGAACTTCTAAGATATTGTTCAAGGAAACGATTTACGTCTTCAGTTTGTTCATCGCTTTGTGGAAGGTAGCGGTGCTAGTTCGCAGATTGGTCCTTGCTTTGGTGAAGAGGTCCTTCCAAAACGAGCTCATAAAGATAGGATCCGGGTCAGTGATAATGCTCCGAGATTAGAGACATTCTCAACGAAGATGCTAGCAACTTTGAGAGAGCAGTGAAAGAAACCGGTATCACATAGAGAGCACACTTGCTAAGCTGATCGATCACAACCAGAATCATTGTTTTTCCATAAGAATTCGATTGGCCGATAATAAAATCCATCGTAACATTATCTGACACGATCAGGAATCGGAAGTAGTTGAAGTAAACCATGACGGGTTATTGTAAATACTTATTCTATTGGCAAATTAGGCACTCACGAACCATTGTTTGATGTTGTTGTGCGTATCCGACCAATAAAAGGCTTGTGAAATGCGACGAAAGGTCTTCATGACCCTTCATTGTCCACCAATTGGACTACTCTGCAATTCATAGAAGAGAGTACTTCTGTGTGGAGAATCGCTGGGAATGAACAGCCGATCCTTGAAAAAGATGAGATCATCGGTGGCACGGTAGTCATGATATTGAGAGGAGGAAGCTTGAATGAACTTATAAAGCCTTTAGACAGAAGCATTGTTTCCGAAGCTTATGTTGGATACGGGTGACGAGTTATGGTTTTGACGAAGATATAGCATTATAAATTGGATCAATTCCACAGAAAGAGCATCGACGACAATGGTTTTCAAAAAAAAAAAAAAAAAAAAAAAAAAACACGACAACAATTTATCGATTAGTGGAATTATACGAAATATATAATTAATTTTAAAAAAACGTTAGTGTTTAATACGTATATAAAGAAAACTCATTTCAATAATACGTATTTTTTTTTTTACTAACAATGACTTCTGGATCCAATATTGCTCCTCTGGAGTTTGAACAATATGAGACTTTAAATGTTTGAAGACTTCGATGATCTTGTTTGTATGATGAACTCACGGCCAAGGAGATAATGTCACCACTTATAGATAGCGGAGGTAATGGCACACATTTCTTTATAAAACATTGCATAATTTCATATTACTCCTTATAAAAACTAATAATTTCATATTTATCCTCTTAAGAATCTTTCTTGTGGGCATTTTACCCCTTTCATCATATCGTATTTGAAAATATCACCTAAAATGAAAAAAAAAAATCCTTTTCATTTTTATTTTTACAATGAATTCAAATAAATCTAATAGATGCTATTGAATTCCAACAGAAAAATTACTATATTTATTGATGAATGTTCAATGCAAGACACTGCTAATCTTTCATTATGATGACGGATTGTTAAAAAACGGTTTGTCCGGACGAGTGGAGTAGATAAGCTGGGAATATAAGACTAGATTCGGTTTGGATAAAAAGCAACATGAGAAAATGAAAGAGAAATTTGAATTTTTTTATTTTTTCATATTTTTTTTGTCAAAACAATTCAATTTCAATTATTTATCAATTGAAGTAATCTTTTTAATTAGGTGGTTAAAGGAGATAAAATGTCCATATGATAAATTTTCAAGAGGGAAAAAAAAAAATTTTGAGTTGTTAAAGGAGGTGTAATGGAATATGTAAGTTTGAAGGAATAATATGTTCAAGATCTGAGTTTTAAAGAGGTATTATGAAATTATGGCTTTTTGAAAGGATAATATGGAATTAACTATTAAGGAGATAATATATCAAAAATCCCTTCTCATATATGTGGAAGAATGGTGGATGCATGGTGGAAACATCTTGCTGTAGAACGCAAGTGGATGGCCATGTTGAAGAAGAACTGCTCCGATTGCAAGACCCGAACCATCAATGTCGACAAAAAAAATGACATTAAAAGCAAGCGGATTCTGTGCATAAGCACATTTCGATTCTTTCACTAATAAAAAGGCCTCTTGAAATAGGTTGAACTCTTTGGATAAGTGCAGCAAATGTAGATCCCATGTAGAACTAGAGACCAAGATATCATAAATAAATATTGGCATAAAGTTGCATAAGATCGGTTGAAATACGGAGTTTATGGCTACTTGGAATTTTAACGGTGCCTTAGGTAAGTCGAAAGGCATAACTAAAAGTTCATAATGATCATCGTGTGTTTGAAATGCTATGCTAGCAATAGATTCATCATGAAGACATATTTGATGGAAACTCGAGTATAGATCCAATTTCGTGAAGTACCTAGAACTACGGAGTTCGTCAAAGAGTTCATCAATGGTGAGAATCAACACTCTGTTTTTGACGATGATGTTGTGAAGAGAACGATAATCAATACAGAAATGTCATGTGCTATCCTTCTTTTTTCACAAGAAGTATAGGAGAGCTGAATGGACTTTTACTCGGTTGAGTAATGCCTTCATTAAGCATTTGGCTACAAGATGTTCAATTTCCCTCTTCTGAAACTGTGGATAACGATAAGGCTAAACATTCACCGGACTTGCTCCTGGATGGAGGGATATACTGTGGTCATAAGCACATTGGGGTGGCAATCCATAAGGCTCGGACAGGATAGTATCATGAGCTCCCAATAACTTGGGTACATCAGGTGGATGTTTCTTTGCGGTAAGGGGCTATCAATCGGGTCTACCTATAAGGAGTAAAGGGATACAAAAGAGGATGTGTGAAGCTGCCGTCGAATTTGGAAAATGTGGGCCTCTGGATTTGGGAAGCGGCACATGTGAATAGCATCCCTTGCATGTCAAGGAGTCACCATTACCAACAACAATAAGGAAAAAGTGCGAAACATCGACAGGTAGATGAAGGTGATAGGCAATGCGTTCTTGGATAAAAATATGGGTAGACCCACTGTCGTTGAGTATTTGGACGAGAAAGTTAGGGATGGTGCCACATATACGCAAGATGCAAAGGGATGCATGTCCTGAAAAAGCATGAAGGGATAGCGCTGGTGTGGGATCTATAGGATCTTGTATTTTGGTAGAGTTTGTATGGGGTTCATCCGTTAAGAGCAGTAGGATAGATGGTTCTTACATTGATGCCCTCGATAAAACTTTTCACCGTAATTAAAACAAAGGCCACGGTCATGACGTGAGCATATCTGTTCACCTGTTATGGGACAAACACCAAGAAGGAGTTTCTATTGTCGGTGTTGACAAAAGTGAAGGCACTACTGGATGCGATTGAGGTGCAACAGTATAAGGTTGCGGTTGTCGTCTTGCATCCGTTATCTTTTCTTCTTGTAATCGAGCAAGAGCCTGTGCTTCAATGATAGTCTATGGGTGATAGGCTTGTACTTCTCGATGTATCTCCGGCTTGAGGTCGGATATGAAATTATGAAGTAGAAACTCAGTAGGGAATTCATGTCGAAAAAAATCGTTTCCTTGTAAGTTAAATAATTAAATATTTATTTTTAAATTTGATTAGGGCCATTATCATTGCTTAATAATTTAAGGGAATTAAATATCATTATTTCTTCTAACAATTATAATCAAATGTTACCAAGAGAAAAGAAAAATGTTAAAAGCGGTCACTTCTGCACTTGTTTTCAGGTATGCTCTGTCTCATCTGTTAATTAAAGATAGTTATCATTGAATTAACATACATTTATGATTAATATATGCTAATTAATTTCGAGTAAAATTTTTCATGTTATATAACTGTTTTTATAACTTTTGTTTTTATGTAATTCTTTTTTATACTTTAGGCAGCTTGTTATCTACAAAATATATATAGATGTGTTGGGGTTGATTTCGTAACAACATACTGTCTGTCACTACTACTATAAGTTTTAGTTTTATTTGAAAAATTTATACACTAATTAGTTGAATGTATATTGTCAGATTTTAGTTATAAACTTAATATATATATATATTTATTAAATTATAGTATAAATTTTTTAATTTATAGTATAAGAATTGAAACTTGCAGTATTGGTGGCAGCCAGTATGCTGCCACTGGCTGCCACTAAATCAGCCCTAACGTACTTACATATTTATAATAGATAATTGATGTGGATTAAATAGATATACTAAATGTTTTTTTTTATAATTAGATGTAAATAAATTAGATATAATGATGGGTAATTGGCTTGAAATAATGATGGGTATGTTTTTTCCATTTCTCAAGTAGGTATATTTTAATTGAGCTGGTAAGGGTTTCAGCACGAGATTTGAAGGATTTTTCACAGAGAATTGAAACTTATCATGACTTGCAGGTAATTCAAGCAATTTCACCTCTTCATGATTTTTCAATCTTTCTTCGAAAAACGCCAAATCATGATCCTAATTAAGAAATCTTCTTCCTCTAAATTAATTTGCATGATTGCCTCAATGAATTCGTACTCATTTAAATTAAACAATTCCTTTTCCCACGACATGAAGGAATTTATTGAGCAGACTGAAAAAATTTCATCACTTGGATGTTTCATGGCGTCGTAAAGATTAAAAATAACTCTATCGCCATCAAAATCCATGGACATTGTGTCACTATTCACATCATTTTTTGTATTGAAGTCCTTAGAAAAGGTCTGCCAAACAAAATTGGAGCTTTGAATTTGAACTTAATCCATCATCTGTTTTTAAAATATAAAAATCAGTAGGAAATACAATCTCATTCACTTTAATCAAAACATCTCCAATTACACCTATATGATGTGCAACGGGCCTATCTGCAAGTTGAATGACAACTCCGATTTGTTGTAATGGTCCTAGATTCAAAGATTAGAAATTGATAAGGGTATTACATTAATTGACGTACCTAAATTAATTAGGCATCCTGAAAATTTCTATATTTCCTATCGTGCAAGGGATTATAAACATACCAGGGTACTTCTATTTTTGAGGTAGTCTCTTTTGTAAAACAGAAGATACATTCTCGCTAACCATCACACGTTCATGACCTTGAAGGCGCCTTTTATTTGTGCAAAACTCTTTACAAAATTTAGCATATCTCGGAATTTTTTTTATTGCATCCAATAAAGGTATATTTACCTTTACCCTCTTGAAAAGTTCAAAAATATCTTTTTTTGCACCAACCTTCTTATCCTTCTCCAGACGGCTCGGGAATAGGGTAGATGAGGTTTGTTTGATCACAGTTTGGCCAGAATTAACTATTTGGGATTCATCATGACCTTTGTTATGATCATTACTAATTTCATTTTGAACTTCCAATTCATCTTCAACTTCCTGCAATTTTGGCTCGGTTCCCTTTAACTCTTTTCCACTTTTCAACATTATAGCATTTGCATTCTCACGCGGATGAAGTGGTTGAGAAGGAAGTTTATTACTCATTTGAGCCTTCAGCTGGCTTATATCAGAGGTTAGTTGACTGACTTGGTTTCGAGTGTCTTGGATGTCGGCTTTAGATTCCTTAGCCTCCTTTTGCATAACCATTTCAGTTACAGCAATGGATTTAACCATATTTTCAAGTGACATTCCACTTGAATTGCCCTGATTGGTTGGAAAATTATTCTGCCGGGTTTTTAGATGACATGATGGGAGGTTCTGTTCCATCTCATGGTGATGCTTCTGCCCCAGTACATCCAGATGAGATAGGAAATCCGTATGCTCAATTTGGTTTGTCTCCTAATGGTTTATGATATGTAGTTCATATATCTATTTTAGTTCTTTTCATTTACTCTAAATTCCTCTACACTAACATGTATTTTTATCTTGTATGTCTCTTAATTATTACAGGATCTATCGTATACAGGTATCCAGATCTATTGGTAATCATATCAGAGCCTTTTATGATGGACCATACATGCGTTTAAGAAGGTGCCACTGCACACCATTGATCGATGATGGGGTGATTTTAAGGTATAATTTATTTTTATTTCTTTTATTATTTATTTTATACTTAACTATTATTCTCCTAAATGTACTAGCATGAAATATATGATATTTGTAGCATGCTTATAGCTGGGACTCGTCTCATGCGGCTGCATTGAGACGAGAGTGGGAGCAATACATCACTGCTCAGCTATCGTGCCTAGTACATGACCTCTGTCTGGTACTGTTGAGTCATGTAGTCCCATGCTGCAATATGGAAATTCGCACCCAGCTTCTTGCTAAACGCAATCACCCTTATTCTTAAGAAAAGTCAAGAAGAAATAAGGATAAGAGAAACAAGAAACCTAGCCTTCACTGTTAGGTATCCATCTCGATGACTGAGTTGAAGTTTAAGATGATAATTTTTTTTTTTATAATCTTGCTTTTGTAGCTTTTTTTTTTCCCTCATAAGTTAGTAATTTTACTTGATATTATTTGTCTATTTATTTTAGAGCACAGAGCTTGATCATGAGCCTTCTGCATCCAAGGTCTTTACTCGATCTCATATAAAGAAGCCAGCTGGTGGTTCAGACGGGAGTCTTCATTTGTTGATGAGAGGGCGAGGGAAGTGTCGGTAACTATTAGATTCAATGTTTTCGTGGTAAATCTAAGTAAGCCTCTGCAAGTATTCACATAATTACTCTCGGCACCATAACAAGTTAGTTGAGCTTCTTTCATGTTGAAACAAATTTAAAGAAAAATGATAATCATACATGAACTCCTTCATAATGCAAAGACTCTAGTCTGCTAGCGATCCTCTGGATTTATCATTGGCGGCAAGGCCTACAAGAGCACTTGAGAATTTGAAAATTAGCAAAAACTTGAATTCAAAGTGTAAAAATAGCTTTCAAATTGTAAAAATCAAATCACAACAAAAATTCAAAGAAGAAATGATTAGAAATTGGAAGCGTCAGAATAAACCATGGCTAGCGGGTAGCTCTATTGATAACTTGTTAAACAACATCTTCCATGTAATAAAAAATCAAAATGAAAAATCCATTGATGTCCATAGTTTTTGAGGTTTCTTGCCAGGAGAACATTAGAAGAAACAATTAGAAAGACTTCAAAAGAGGTTTAAAGATGAAGAAGCATGATTCGAAGGGCTCGGAGATAGAGCAATCGATTCACTTTCCCAAAGCATACGTTTTCTTTTTCTCCTAAGCATTGAGCATATTATAAATGAGAAATTTATGCACATAATGAAAATTAATGTAGTCAAATAATTTCAAATCAGTTACAATTTCTTTGTTTTATTTATTTCTTCATTGATTTCAAATTCAGAAATTTTCAATACCAAAAGTAACCTCAATGAATATAAAAATTATAGAAATATCCTTCGTGACATTCCGCATACAATGAAATGCATGCAAGTTTGTTGATTTATAATATATATTGATGTCAAAAGATTTGCTGATACGAATGTGCAGGAGAGGTATGATGCTAGGCTAAGGGAATATATGGAGGAGCATGGGATTCTAGATCGGAATGCTGTGCCCATAGATGTACAGAATCAGCTTTATTTTGAAGTTGTTGAGTGGAGAAAGGGAACCGTACTTGGATTGGGTTTACAGGAGAGTTTTTTAACAAAAAGTATTCAATTTGTTTCGTTTTTATACTCTTTAAAACTTACTAATTTACAATAATTGTCATTGTTATCAATTTGTTTAGGTGAGCGCATATTATGAGAAACCGCGCTCTACTTCTTCGGTGAATATCAATGCCTCCCTATCAGCAGAGTTAGAGCAGACAAAACATATCCTTACTGAAACGAGATCAGAGATAGCTACTTTGAATATCAATGGCAACAAATGTCTGATTTCATTGCTCGTTTCTCGTAGCAGGAGAACTATAAGGATTTGTTCGCGTGTTTAGGCTTTAGTTCTCCCCTTCCACCATCACCATCTTGTGGTCCACTATATTGAGTTCGAGACTAAGGATGATGTATGTTTGGCATTTCAGAAATGCTGATTATGTATGGTTTCATGATGGCTGGATTATGTAATGCGTATTGGGATAATTTGTTGTATTCGGATGTGTTGTATGTAAAATAGGTTGGATTACTGAAACGCGTTCTGTTTTGCAGTCTTTTCCCAGATTTCTAATGAAAAAGCCAATTCCATCGCAAACTTCACAGTTTAAAATAGTCCCCAGTTTTCTGACGGAACTGAACTTCTGTCACAAAATTTTCAATGGAAACATTATGCCATCACAAAAAATTTCTAAGAAAAAATCATTCCGTCACAAGTTTCCAACGGTTTCCTCTTTTCTGTAGAAAAAATCAGTTTTCGGCGGGGTGTTTTCAAACGGCTATTTTCTCATTGCAAAGCCATCGGTAGCAGTGTTTCCGACGAAAAAGTGCTTTTCCGACGACTTTTGTCCATAACTAATTAGCTGCTTCATTGTAGTGTGATGACATGCTCGATGACTTTGAGCGGGAAATGTATAAAATTTCTGAATACCAATATCGACCTAATACTCTCTCATTACATACCACATATGAGAGTATGGAACCATTTGTTATTACCCCTCCTAATTTAGAGCTCAAGGATCTCCCGTTGCATCTTAAATATGCCTATCTAGACGAGGGAGAGACTTTACCGATAATTATCTCCAATGAGCTCAAGGAAGAACAGCTACTTGTAGTCCTTCGAGAATATAAAACTGCTATTGGTTGGACTTTAGCTAATATCAAAGGTATCAGTCTATCCACTTGTATGCATTGAATTCTTCTCGAAGAAAAATCAAAACCTTCTAGGGAGATACAACGTCGACTCAATCCTTCCATGATGGAAGTTGTTGAGAAAGAGATCCTTAGACTACTTGATGCAAGAGTCATCTATCCAATTACAAATTCGAAATGGGTAAGTCCAGTTCATGTGGTTCTTAAAAAAGGAGGTATGACCATCATTTCCACTCCAAATGGAGGGATGATGGCCACACGTGTCCAAACTGCTGGAGGATGTGTATTGATTCCCGCAAATCAAACGCCTCCACAAGGAAAGATCACTTTCCTTTGCTATTCATGGACCAAATGCTAGAGCGTCTTGCAGACCGCTCGCATTACCGCTTCCTTGATGGATACTTTGGGTATAATCAGATTGCAATTGCACCAGAAGATCAAAGAAAGACTGCATTTACAAGTCCCTTTGGTACATTTGCTTATCATAGAATGCCGTTTGGATTGTGTAATGCTCCTGCTACGTTCCAAAGGTGTGTGATATCGATGTTTTCGGATTACATTGAATAAATCATCAAGGCGTTTATGGATGATTTTACCATTTATGGTGATTCTTTTGGACAGCGTTTGAGCCACCTTAAATTGGTATTGGCTCGATGCATTGAAACCAACCTTGTGCTGAATTTCAAAAAATGTCATTTTATGGTATAACATGGAGTGGTGTTAGGTCACATAGTCTCTCAAAAGGGACTCGAAGTTGACAGTGCTGAGGTTGTGGTTATTCGTGCTCTCCTAAATCCTACGCTAGATAAATAAATCCGCATATTTTAAGGACATGCTGGTTTTTATTGCCGGTTCATCAAAGATTTTTCAAAGATTGCACAACCACTATGCAAATTACTCCAAAAAGATAAAGTCTTTGAGTTTGATGAACAATGTCTTATGACTAAGGAACTTTTGAAAGAAAAATTAATTTCAGCTCCAATCATTTGGAACTTGCCATTGAAACTCATGTTCGATGCAAGTTACATGGCAGTTGGAGCCGTTTTGGGATGGCGAGTAGGACGTATACCTCATGTTATATATTATGCCACTTGCATGTTGGACAAAGCTCAATGTAATTATACTACGACTGAAAAAGAATTATATGCGATAGTGTTTGCACTAGATAAATTTCGTTCCTATCTGCTAGTAACCAAAGTCATTGTTCATACAGATCATGCTGCAATAAATACCTTCTCAATGAGAAAGAGAAAACTCCTCGTCTCTTAAGATTGATTCTTCTCTTACAAGAATTCGATATGGAAATTAAAGATAAGAAGGGGGTAGAGAATTTGGTGGCTGATCGTCTCAGCCGCATTCAATGTGAACATGACCGTGTTCCATTGTCCGCCTTATTTCCTGTTGAGTACTTGATAAAAATCCAAGGTGAGGTTCCATGGTATGCTAATCTTGTCAATTAACTTGTCAGTAAAGAACTTCCTAGATCATTGACACGTGTGCAACGTGAGAACATTAAAAGTGATTCCAAGTACTATTTTTGGGATGACCCACATCTTTTTAAATTCGGGTCAGTTGACATTCGTCAATGTGTTTCTCAATATGAACAACAATTGATTATGAAATTTTACAACACTTATGAAAGTGGTGGGCATTTTGGAGCAAAAAGGACTGCTCATAAGGTCGTTGAATGCGGTTTTTATTGGCCTCATCTGAATCATGATGCATATGAATTTGTTAAGGCCTGTCCTAAATGCCAACGAACTAGTGGAATTATTAAGAGAGATCAAATGCAACAAAATTCAATTTTGTTTGCGAAATTTTTGATGTTCGGTGTATTGATTTCATGGGACCTTTCCTACCATCTTATGGTAACATGCATATTTTAGTTGCAGTGGACTATGTATGCAAATGGGTTGAAGCACAAGCTACAAGAATTGATGTTGCAAAAGTCGTCATTGATTTTGCGCACACTCAAACTTTTATTCGCTTTGGTATACCATGTGCGATCATAAGCCATAGAGGAACCCATTTCTGTAATAAGGTGGTTGATGCTCTTCTTTGCAAATATCATGTAACTCATCGAATTGCAACCGCATATCATCCCTAAATTAGCAGTCAACCTGAAATCTCCAATAGAGAAATTAAATATATACT
>JAOVYX010018735.1:0-19641 GCA_035668315.1 Drosera spatulata
GGTGCCGGCATGCACATCCTCTTAGCACCAGTGCTCAAGCGTAAAGCATTTTCATCAGGACGAAAAAGCAATATGTTACCATCTTGCTTTCTGTAGGCTTTCAAACCTTCAAAAAGACCCTGCAGCTCAACCAAAAGAGAAAAGAATAAAGTAATTGACAGCATTGAAGCCAAGGACTTCCCTATGGAATTATACTTTTGAAAAGATTCTACCAAAAGTTCATACCATTAACATGGCCCGAATCGATGATTACAAGGATCATATCAAGCATAACAAGGGCGTGGATTCTAAAACAAAATGAAACAGAAGTAACAGTTCTTTCACAAAATTAAGGAAAGAGAACCCATCATTAATTACAATTCTAAAGGAATCCAGTAGGAATAAGACATGGAAAAATCATGGGACATCCAACTTCAGATATGTTCTCCTTCGAACATAACATTATACTTAGAAGGACTATTAAAGATGGACACTTTCGCAATCTGACAAAGCTTTCGAAGAGGCATTTTCTTTTATCTGATTAGTGTTGGCATCCATTAAATCTGTGATGTATATTATGTGTGCCACAGAATCTGCATCTAAAGATACAAAGTTCATTTGGGAAACGCGCCTTCAGGATCAATAAAGCAAGAAAAGGGTAAAAAAGTACAAGTGCTGAAGGGAGGATACAAACAGAAAATTCTCAAGAGCACTTATCATTGAAAAGCTTGATATTCTAGAGATAGTTTCAAGGCATACAGAATGCAACGACTAAAAAGATAAAATGAATAAAATGAAACCCTGACCTGTCCATAGTTCAGGACCCCAGCTGATGGGTTCAGTTCAATGTTCCCAAATCGTTGAAGCTCGCCTTTGGAGAAGCTTCCCCCATGAGGACATTTCATTATGTACATGTAATCCGTAGGAATAAGTCCAAACCCAAGGTTATCCCAGTCAACCTCCGCTGATCTTGATGGTATGCTGAAAACCATAAAGAAAATTTTGGAACACAAATAACCAAAAATAATCATGAGTAAAAAAATATTAATCATCGATCTAGCTGCACAGAAGAGGCAATAAATGAAAGACGACCACAACATAAACAAAGACTTAGTTTAGGCGAATCATGTTTCAATTGGCTTTATTGAAACCGGCAATCGTTTACATTAGAGGAGCTTTTAAGAAGCCAGTTCTTGGTCTATTTGCACCAATACGATTCACAAGTTTTGAGCTCGTCTCCTTCCGAAAATACCATGTAATTGATAGAATGGCACGTGCCTCTTTGAAGTTATAAAGAGCTCCGCTTTTCCGTTAGGCTAATTTCCAATATAATTGAACTCTGGAATCAACATTCTCACGAGAAACCATAGCGGACATAAGTGAATTGATAACAGATGGGGACTCAATGCCTCATGTCATCTGCTGATAGTACACAAATCAATCGAAGACAGAGAGTTTTCAAGCGATTATCATCACGACTCCTCTAGGACAAACTAATTGTTGTCTGAAACGAAAATTCTCTATGCTTCATGTTACGACCGAGGCCCGTTGATTTTACTGTCACTAGTAAATTATCGTTACTAGCCTAAACAGGTTAAATAAAACGTTATAAATATAACACCAATTAACGGAGTATAAATAGCACAAATAAAAGAGACATAGATTTTTATGTGGAAACCTTGTGGGAGAAAACCACGGACGGTCACTAACAACGAAGAAATCCACTAATCAAATGAGGAGTACAAACGAATTATACTTGAACACCAAGAGCTCCAACACGAGAGATAAAGATGCACCGCTCCTAATACAAATCTCTCTAGACTCACTCTTAATATGTTTAACAAAAGTATAACTATGCTAACTAATCCCTCTGCTTGCGCCGATGCATTTCTAATGGAAAACAAATGCTCTATTTATAGAGCATCTTGTTGCTTTCTCTAATCATGCTCAAACCCCACCTATTTATTACACAAGTCAAACAATGTCGACTAAGAAGCTTAGCACACCAAACAAGAACACATGGGCACTCCAAGGAGGAATTATGAGCATGCCAAGGATGACTTTGAGGCAAAGCATGTTTCAATAAATCTTCACCTTGACTCAAGTCGTCTTTTCGTATCTCATCAGGATCTTCACTGTCGTCAAACAAACCTCCACCTAGGCTTTAAGAAAGCCTAACCATCCTCTACTCCTAAGAGCTTCAGGCAATGACGAAACTTTGACACACGAACTAGTTTCGTCAACATATCTGCTGGATTCTCTGCAGTAGCAATCTTGATCACTTTTAACATTCTTTACGTCCCGTACAAAATAATAACGAATTTCAATGTGTTTTGTCCTTTTATAATGCATCAGGTCACGAGTCAAGTAAATGGCTAATGAATTGTCGCAATGAACCATTATACTCAATGTTTTCAGACCCGGACCGTTCATCGAACCGAAAAGTCGAGCGGACGGATGGGTCACTGGTTCAACCGCAGTCGAACCGTTATTGAACCGTGATGTAATAATTATATTATAATATATTTTTTAATAGAAAATTAATATAAGATTCATATATACTTAGTTATAACATACAATTAAGCAAGTATCATTTAAGAATACATGACATACCAACAATAGCCGGCCCAAAATTGGCCCAATCCCAACAAGACCTACAAAACATAACCGACCCAATAGTGATAACTTCAAACATGAGCTCCGCCCCCATTTGGTAACCTTAATTTATTGTTGTTCCTCCCAAAATTATTCAGCCGCCATGAACACTCCATGGACGCACACGACATCAACAACGTCCCCAACCCTACCTATAACTTATCTCGAATACATTTTCTAACCTTGATTCACACAAAGAAGTCGTAAAATCAAAAGGAGAAAGATGGATTTTGTGGAGTTCAACCCAGCCGTTCAAACCCGGAGAAATTGTTCTAGATCATCGGTTCAAACGATTCGATCGTTGGTTTGTCAGTTCTGAACAGTTTTCAGAGTGAGACGATTGGCATGACTAACTCGAACCGTGTTAATGACCGGGTGACGGGTTTTCCGATCGAATCGCCGGTCTGATCCAGGTTTGATAACCTTGATTGTACTGTCCTAGTTCAAACCTAAATCTGAAGCCAAATTTCACAACCAAATAGCTTCCTTCATAGCTGATACAACAGCCATAAACTCCATCTCTGTACTGCCTAAAGTCATAGTATCCTGTAAAGTTACCTTCTAAAAAACCGCCCCACCATAGAAAGTAAATACGTATCCTATCAGTGACCTCTGATGATCCACATCCTCAGCATAGTCTGAATCTGAGAACCCCGTAATATTGTCGCAGCCTCCACATCGCCATGCATCATTAACGAGACTTAATCCCGATGAACTCTTAAGATACCTAAAGATCCACTTCATAGCCCGTTAGTGATCTCTACCAGGTCTGTTCATATAGCGACTGACTACTGACACTGTTTGTGCCAGATCGGGTTGAATGCTTACAATAACGTACATCAGGGAACCAACTTCACTCGCATAAGGCACTTAGGTCATACTCCTCAGCTCGTCCTCAATCTTCGATAAGAGCTCCAAAGATAACTTGAAGTGCGCTGCCAAGGTAATAGAAACGAGTTTGGCATCTTTCATGCCAAAACGATCTAGAATATTCTCGATACATTTCTTCTGGTTCAAGGTTAAGACCTCATGCTTCCTATCCCGTTCGATCTCAATGCCCAAATCTTCTTTGCTGGGTCGAGATCCTTCACATCGAACTCGCTACTAAATTGCGCCTTCAATTTGGTGAATCGTCCATTTGTCTCTACCAACGATCAACATAACATCCACGTAGAGCAAAAGATATACCTGACTCCCATCAGGTTCCTGCTGATGATATACACACTGATCGTACGGGTTCCGACACTGATTGTACGAGCTCTGTGTGCATCCAATGCTCATCATGAAGATGTCAAACCTGTGATATCATTGTCGGGACGACTGCTTCAATCCGTACAATAATTTCTTCAAAAAATAGATTCGATCTTCCATTCCTGACAATGAAAAACCTTCTGGCTGGTGCATATAGATCCCCTCTTCCGGCACACCACGTAAGAACGTTGTCTTCACATCCATTTGCTCAAGTTCAAAATCGAACTTAACAACTAATGCTTGCAGAACTAAAATAGAAGTGTGTCTAACCATATGAGAAAAGACTTCAGTGTAGTCAATACCTTCTTTCTGAGTAAAACCCTTAGTCATCAATCTAGCCTTGAATCCCAACTCGTCACAATCGCCTGCTTCTTTCTTTTTGAACACTCATTTGCACTCAACAACGCGTTTTTCCTTCGAAAAATGAACTAGAGTCCAAGTGTTATTCTTGTGCGGAGACTCTAATTCTTCTTCCACAACTACAGTCCACTGGACACATTTCGAACTAGCGACGACCTCCCTGAATGATAAAGACTCGTTCTCAACTGCCTCGCTAACAATGTGTACATATGCAACCAAATGTGAAAAACCGTATCAAACTGGGGGTCTGATCCCTTGTCGTTCCCTGTCACGGCTAAGTTGATACTGTAGTAGAGTGGATCCCACCTAGACTGGATCTGGTACTAGTGACTACACTCATGGATCTTCTGCTTGTTGTTAAGGTGGCTGTAAAACGTCAATGGGGATGTTGGGATCTGAGGATTCTTTATCCTGATGCTCCACCTCAAAGATCGATCTCTTGACTGCTCGTATCTGCTCCACCTGTTGTTGAATGTTCCCTTGTTGCTCATCTTTCTTGACGAACATTGACTCCTCGTCAAATATGACATCTCTGCTGATGACGATCCCAGGTGATGATGGAGATACAATCTGTACCCCTTCATACCTGGTTGATATACAAGAAAGATGACCTTCTTGACCCTAATGATAGTATACAGGACAATCGAAAACACAACGGTTGAAATAATCAGCAAGATTATCAGACCAAGTTTTATAAGGTGTTTTCATGGATAACGCTGAGGAGGGGGACCTGTTTATCAGATAACACGTCATAACAACTTCAGCCCAAATGCCCCAAAACCTCTCCTTCAGCCTGGCTCCAATCAACATGCACCGTGCATGCTCCATGAGCGTCCGATTCATGCGCTCTACTATCCCATTTTGTTGAGGTGTGTAAATGACAGTACAATGTCTCACAGTGCCTTTGACTTTGCAGAACTCCAAAAATTGTTTGTTCACGAACTCCATCCCGTTGTCGGTTCGAAGACTCTTGATCTGCCTGTCGGTTTGCATCTCAATCGACTTCAACCACTCCTTAAAAGTCTCGAATACCTTCGATTATTCTTTCAAGAAATATATCCAAACATAACGGGAATAATCATCAATGAAGATCAAAAAATACTTTTTACCTCCTAATGCGAAGATAACCACCACATGTTTGAGTGAATATAATCGAGTGTCCTCTTCGTTCTGTGCATCGCACATCCAAACAACATTCTCTTTTTCTTGTCGAGAACACAACGCTCACGGAATCCGAGCTTCTGTGTCTTCAAGCCTCCAAGCAAGCCAGCCGAACTCAGAAGATCTATCACCCTATTGGTCATATGCCCAAGCCATATATGTCACACCTTCATCTCAAAGTTACCCTCATCATCACGGACTGATAATGAGTTTGCAACAGCTGCAACTCAATCCTGTGTAGCATCGATCAGGTAGTACAATCCAGCACGAAGTCTAGTCCTCGTGGTCACTATATGGTTCTCCTTGGCCTCCATGTCCCCATCCTGAGAATGATAGAAACATCCTTCACGATCCAAAGAACCCAAAGAGATAAGGTTTTGCCTCACCAGTAGAACATAACAAACATCTTTCAATGTCCACACAGCATCATCCCACATCCGAATACGAACATCTCCCACGCCAAGGATCTTACAGGCAGCATTATTGCAAATAAAAACTACGCCGTCATTGAACTCAACAAATGTAGCAAATCACTCCCAATGCGGATAAATATGAAGGTGTAATCGGAATCCATCACCTAATCTGAAATGGATACAACTAAAGACTCCACGATAAATATAAGAACGGTCGAGACGGTATGAGTTTCGACAATACCAGCAACTGGGGCTTCCTCTTTCTTCTGTTTGATTTCAGCTCTGATGACAATAATGACAAGAGTCAGACTTCTTCGAACAGCTACTCTTTGAACTGCCTCTGAATCTATCCTGTAGTCTTCGATCCTGTCTCCATCTGATGAATACTTCATCATTAGAGCTCAAGGGCCTAGATGACTCCGAGAACTGGTGTCTCAGCTGGCTGTTGATCAAAGACGTCTTGACGTCTTTCAGTGATAAAAAGTTTCCACTATGGATTGTAGTAGTCACAAAGGCCTCAAAGCTACTCGGGAAAGAGCACAAAAAAATCACCGTCACTTCTTCATCGTCGATGGTGAATCAAATATTTGTTAGACCAACAAGGATAGTCTGAAACTCATGCTTTTCCAGTGAGGTAGTCGAATCCTTCATTTTGAAAGAATAGAGGCGCTGTCTTATATAGAAACGGGAAGCAATGGATTTCCTCATATATAAGCAAGATATCTTATCTCAAAGAGCCTTGACACTCTTCTCCTCCAAGACGTTCTAAAGAACGTCATCAAAAAAGCATAGCTGTAAAGCTATACGTGTCTTCTTACCCATCGTCGTCTTATCTTTTGTTTTCATTTCTACCGATAACTTATCAACCCCTTCAAGAATCTCTTTGATTCCTTCTTGGGTTAATAAGACAACGACTTTAACTCTCCCAAATCCAAAATTATTTGTGCCATCAAATTTTTCTATATCAAATTTCATTAGTGTCATTTTTCTTTTTAATCCACGATAAATAAAACAGGACGGTAAAAAATCCAATGGACCTAATTAAATCTCAAGCTTAACAACGTTCGTTTCTAAGTCTACGTGGATTAACCTGGTATAGAAAACAAGAATTGAAAGTTACCAATCTCTGATAGCAGTTTGTTACGACCAAGGTTCTTTAATTTTATGGTGATTAGTAAATTATCGTTACTATCCTAAACAAATTAAATAAAACGTTACAAATATAACACCAATAAACGAAATATAAATAACACAAATGAAAGAGACATAGATTTTTACATGAAAACTCTCGCGGAAGAAAACCACGAGTAGTCTTTGACGACGAAGAAATCCACCAATCAAATAAGGAGTACAAACAAGCTACACCTGAACACCAAGAGCTCCAACACGAGAGATAGAGACGCACCTCTCCTAATACAAATCTCTCTAGACTCACTCTTAATGTGTTTAAGCAAAAGTGTAACGATGCTCACTAATCTCTCTGCTTGCCCTAATAATGCTCAAACCCCATCTGTTTACTACACAAGACAAACAATGTTGATTAAGGAGCTTAGCACACCAAACAAGAACTCATGGGCATGCCAAGGAGGAATTATGAGCATGTCACGGATGACTTTGAGGCAAAACGTGTTTCAACACTTCACACGAAAGTTGTGGAGAAAACCAAACACTAAAATGTTCAAACAAGCAAATTAGCAAACATAGATACATATATAGGCATATACATAAATACTAATGAAAAAGTACAGAGGAGATGCACACCTATATGTTTCGGACAAGACCGCCTCACATCGTCCCACCGAACTCAATCTCAGACTCGAATCAGCAAGGAGAAACTGCTTCTGAACCTGCAACAGTAACATCCTCGAATGCGTCACAACAATTCATCAAACAACTTCAATTCCTTTTCATTCTCTCTATTAACACACAATTCCGTTCATCAAAGGCCGAATCAGTCAAAAAACATAACCATATAACATCCGAAATTTCAAGCACCGACAAATTCATCTACAAGTACTCCATCATCATCAATCATATCCTAAAAGCCAATCAAGTCAAGGAAACATTGACGAAAATTCACAACATACATACATACATACATCATTCAAAAGCATTGAAACGAGAATCATGAATCAACAATCGCGTAGCATTGTCACAAAAACGAAAATTCCAACAACAATTTTCTCATGTCCGTTGACCACTGACGAATGCGATATATACCTCGAGGGAGAATTTGCCGGAGGATAGTGTAGGAGACTGCAACAAGCGAGAGGATTGGTGCTTGTGAGGGAAGAAGCTGGTGTTGGCGGCGGCGGCGGCGGTTGTCGGAATCTTCGCCGTGGTGGCGGCGGCCGCGGCGGACGTCATTTTGGAATGCGCCGGCGGAGAAAAAAAGGGATATGAGATGAAATGAGATGGATGAATCAGTGTGATGGAAGATAAGAGAGAGTTGATGTTGATTAGGAGATGCGATTTTCAACGCTTTTTTGGGTTCGAGTTGATACTGTTGCCTTGCCTGATGCTTGATCCTAGGATTATATGAGGACCCAACTATGGGGACTTTAATTGAGATGGAAATGATACTGTTGTCAAAGTTTGTTGAGGAATGTTAGCAATACGCCTTTTTTGGGTCAAAGTTATCATTAGTTATTTTTTTTTTTTTCACATGTTTTTCTTTTCACATGTTTTTTTTCTTTTGACGATCAAACATTGTTTTTTGAAAAAAATCGTGAAACGTTAATGATAGTAAACGTTATGTACTATAATCGTATGCCAATAGAAAAATTAAATCATGTCGTTTAGATGAATAACAAATCTCCTCAAATTACATGTTAAATAGTACAATAAGAGAAAAACGTTACAATAATTATAGGATGGAGGTAGTATATCATTTTCATATTTAGAAGTTAGGAATTAAATAACATAAAAAAAGAAATTTTATTTGATTAAAAATTGAGGTTGAAAGAAAAAAGAGATAAATCTAAATTTATATGTTCAATATAAATATTGTAAAAAAAAAATATGAGACAAGTGAAGTAATATATGTAGTCAATTTAACACCCATCCTCATATAAATCACGTCAGTGTCATGAAATATCTTCAATTTAAAGGAAGAATTCTTGATAGATATCTTTATATAATTTTAATTACACAAAAATATTTTATTATTATTTTATTTTCATTAGGTCTCCGTAATCAATTAGGAGATCCTTTCCACAAATATAAATATTCAATTAAAAATTCAATTTTCAAAAATCAATTATTTTCAAATCCGACGACAACGACAAACCCACGACCGACCGATGATGAGAACAACGAACTGATGACGACGATGACATCCGCAAACCAACAACGACGAACTAACAAGGACGACGATGAACTGATGACAATGACGACGACGACGACGATATCAAACTAACAACGAGGACGAATTGTCAACGACGACGATCGGACGATGAACCGACGACGACGACGAATTAAAGACGAGGATAAACTGACAAAGAAGACGACCGGACGACGAACCGTTGTTGTTGCCGACAACGAACTAAAGACGAGGACGACGAACCCATTTGTGGTTTGATCGAAAAGAGTTGGAATGGTGAAAGGTTTTTTGGATCGAATATGATGAATAATCGTTTGAGAAAGAAGAAAATGTTTGAAGAAAAAAATATGATTGAATTTCATTTTGAATAGATTATGTTACTAAACTTCCCAAAGGGCGAGATTCATTTTCAAAACAAAATGAAAAGAATAAAATCAAATTTTCACAATATGTTTTTAAAAAATCTGAAAAAAATAATAAGAGATTTTTTAAAAAAAGAAAAAAAAATTGATATTTCATGATAATTAATTTGATTAAGTTATATTTTTAAATTATTTTTTCGTTCTTAAACAATTGCACAAAAATAATCGTGGACCTTGTGGTTAGTCTTTTTCGTGCTATTGGTTTTTGCGCACTGACAACTAGTACCTAGGAAATTGGCAAGTGTCATATTGAGTTTATGAGCTAATATTTACATCTCTGAAGAAATTCAACGTTGTTGGATCGAATCCCGCAATAAATTTTGACCAAAATGATAGATTGAAAATTTATGATGAAATATTATTCAAAATATAAATATTATAATTTTATGTAATTTCATTCGAACAAAGTTGCAGTGCGAACAAACATATTTGACGCATTTATGCATCTCATTGGCTTTGCTTGGCCCATTTTTTCATTTATTGTCGTGATTTGGGATCTAATCCCTCATCCACAAAAAATACAAAAAAGAATTTGTCCAACAAAATCACAACATTTTTTTATTTGAAAATGCTTGTTTCAAAAAATATTAAAGTATTTTTTATTTTTTATTTTATATCACATCAATTTATCTTATAAATATTTTTCTTCCTTTACTTTTTCGCTCTACTTTCTCTTATACAACCTAAAAGATAAATAAATCATTTATATAAAATTTAACAAACAAATAAATTCTTGTTCAAATCTATCATTATATTTTATATGGAATGGAAGTAATACCTTCTAAGTGACTCATCTGACCCATTTATTTTATCATATTATGAGTTGGGAATAATATGACCTATAAATATTGATGAAAATAATAATAAAATATAAGAATTGACTACAATATTTGACAATGTGTCATCTTGTTTAAGCCTTGTTTGGTATCTTTTTTTTTTTAATTTTTATTTTCGTTTTATTGACTTATGAAATAAAATTGTTTAATATCATTTTTCTTTCTTTTATTTTTTAAACAGAGAAACAAAACAGAAAAAAGGTTTTTTTTTCCTTTATATCTAAGTATAATATTCAAAATTTCTTTACATAAATTCATTTTATTTTATAAAATAATTTTGATTTTTGTTATTGATTTTCTGATTATGTTACTGATTTTGATTTTTTCAATTTTGAATAATAATATCAAACTGTCCTTTAGTTTTGCATTGTAAGGATGAAACAAAGCATTGGCATGATATATGGACTGACAAACAAATCTCGTGTATCATTTTAGCGTTATAGCTATGTTAGCTCAATAATACGATAGGTATATGTACATGATATCACCCTATGGAAAAGGAAAACTGTAAAATTCATCATGTTAATAAAACGATAAATAGAAGCCGCAGCACAACAGCGGCTCATTGGCTGCCGCAAGGTTTCAAAACAATCAGTGTATTTTCTTGAAACGTTTCAAAACACATAAACCCCACAACCAAACCGCTTCTATCCTCATAAACCAATGTTGAACTATTTGTTCTAATTGTTATTGAGGATGAAAACAATCAGTGTATTTTTTGTTTTCGATATAGGATGAAACCAAACTATTAGATCCTTCAAAGAGCCCTAGAAATTGGGTACAAATTGACAATTTCTAAAACCATAAAAATCAATTAATTGATGGGGTTCCATGGCGAAGGAGTAACAACGACGAAGTAGGGTTCGACGGTAGATGAATGTTTGACTCCAAGGATGAGATCCGATGATTGGAAATGTGATGGCATGGTTTTATCTGCACTGCTTGTTTTGTTCGTCCCCAATTTTCGTTCCCCCCCCGTTTTTTTTTATTTAAACTCCTAAATGTAGAGCATTCAAAACATCAAAGGTAAAACTGCACCGTTTTGAAACCTTGTGGCAGCCAATGAACCGCTGCTACTGTAGCTTCTATTTACCATGTTTATATATATATTACACATAACATTTTGTTGAAATAGTTGTAGTAGTCGAACCATAAATCATAGGTTCGGTTACAAATTAATCAACTATTAAGTTAACCGAAATCAAACCAAATAAGTATAACATTTACCACAAAAACCATATTATAATTTTGTAAGTTTAAAAATTTTGATATTTATAAATCAATTGAGTAATGAAAGTGGAGGAGTGAAAACTTACATAGACCAATTAATCAACATGAAAAAAATTACTAAAAATAACCATTTCATTGACGATAACTCCTTCTTCGATGACGTTTTAGTTTATGACGTCACGAAAATATTTTGACAGCCATATAACCATTGCCATAGTCACACCATCACACGAGATCAGGTCAGGCTGTAGGTGAGGATCATTAATCGACCCAAAGGCACGGTAAGAGACCCATGCGTAAAGTCCAATACCAGCACAAAATAGAGACCCTGTATTTACCTTGTACGCTATTCACCGGGAGATTCTGTATAAACATACGCATAGCAGATCTCTGTGCTGACGAGAGAAGATGATCGAGCATCTGCTATCTATATTCTGTCCCATGAGCCCGAGCTCTGAGCTCTTTTCGCCTTTCTCCTCGCTCTGATAACCATGGTAAAGTATGGTAGAACGGACTCAAGACAAGTAATAATGCCAAACATGAACTGTTCACCACCATTTTCAGCTTAAAATCTTAACCTCGTGCTCAAGGTCCAACTCAAATGTAAGAAAAGAAGGAAAAGGAAAGATCCTCGACGCTCAAGCACATAATTTTCTCCAAGTAAACAAACAAACCAAACAGCAAACCACGCTGATTTACACGCAAAACCTCAATATTCTGAGATGTAGAGGCAGCCACCGGAATAACTAGCCGCAGCTTAAAACACGCACCACGCGAGTGCACAAGCACTGCCCAACTAACCATTACAGACACTCTAAGAAGAATAAGCAGCAATCTGCATCATATACAGTACACACCTCTATTGACCACACTCAAGCTAGTCAACTACATATATGCACCTGAAGGCGAGACCCATCTGAGGTCTATGAAAGTTCAAAAGCAAAAAGTCTGTGCACTTCCACACCATGCCTCTTGACTCTGAGCCCCGCCTCCAGCTAGGTGGTTAGGTTTGTAAACCCATGGGCCTTACACCTGCTGCTTCGATCTCGATCGAGTTGTAACTCCTTTCGCACTCTCATGCTCGTCAAACTTCGCATTATTTTTCACCTCCCCCTTCGAATCGTTTCCATCTGGTCCCTGAGATGGAGAGAAAGAGGGTTCAGAATTGAATACAGGCATTTGACAAACAGCGGAGACTAAACGGAAATGTAGGATGGTTAATCTCTAGTACTATTCAGTATATATTTAGATCTACCAAGGTGAGGGAATTTTTCCTGCTCCATATAGTTCAAAGTTGGGATACAAGGCAAGGGTGCTCTATTTGCTAATGCAAAATACCTTATCGACAGCACTTAAAAACATGATCTCCAAGCACTAAGCCGAAGAAATGTCTTTGAAACTGTCTCCTTCAGAGACGCCAAGGAAAACTGCATTGTTATTGTAAGAAAACATTCTTGGAAAAGAAGTGGGGACTAACAAAAGCTATCCCTCAGTAATTTATTAAAAATATATAAAATTACATTAGACTTTTTTTGGTACCAAATTTAATTGATCCTATATTTAATGCTTTTCATATTTATGATCATAAATTAAATTTATTTATTATATATTGACATTTTATTTTCTCTATAATGCAATATGATGCATATATCTTTTATAAATATATTAATTTTTTTTTGTGATAATTAAAGTACAAGGAAGAAGCCAAACCACCAAATATGGTTTACAGGATTCAATACAAGCAAGAATGACTAAGCTAACTTTATAAATATATAAATTGGATGTATGTGATTGAAATAGACGTAAAAAACGTGATTGAAGTAGACGTATGTAGTCGTCAATAAAATTTTATACATATAAAATTTGAACTGCAAATATATTGTATTAAATCGGGTTAAGGACTTGTTAATTATAATTATAATCGACAAGATTTCCTAGACATCTATGAATACCATGGCTGTAGCACAGGAAGATAGGCTTCACAAGTTCAACATACATAAAAAACACACGAATCTGAATACCAGTCAGAAGTTATAGAGAGGACGGTGGGTGTTTAGTTTTCATCTCGTGGAATATTAACGAGCAAATGAAGATAGGTATTAGATAGGAAGTAAAAATGATAAGAAGCCTAATATCCATCACTTCGATATTCTTGTCTTGTGTGCTTAGAGTCTATTGTTAATTTATTTTTGCTTGGTTTCTCAATGTGGTGGAGGTGAGACGGGTGTATGTTGTGTGTACGAGATACTAGGCAAACCAAAAGTTTCTGCAACTGACATCATAGGCTCCTTAAGTTTCAGATGTGATAACTTCTCAATCTCAAATAAAGAGGACACTCAAAGGATCCAGGAGACAAGCACACTAAGTAGTACTTATAAAATTGTTATATTATCATTCCAAATGAAGCAACAGACGGAAAAAGGAATAGGAAGAGGTTTTTCACCTCGGTAGGGATAGAGGATTCCTTAGCATCGACCAAGTACAGCTCCTCCACAACTGTGCTCTCCTCAATAAGAAGGCTTATTGCACCATGTTTCACCTGTGATGATTTGCCATCATCAAGAACCTCTAAATTCGAAACAAGGTCCAAATCTTTGAGTGAAACAGGATGAGCTTTCGCCTTTTCAGCAAGTACTTCAATGATCTCAGGGTTCAACTCCTGAGCAGCGGTGATGTCATCTGGTAAGAATTCTGCACTCTCAAAATCTCCGCGGCTTTGACCGAGTGAAGTTACAACATCGTCCAAGCTGAAAACACATCACATAAGGAAAGATATAGTAGTCCAAATAGTCAAAATAGGTAATCTCGCAACTTATCCATGGCTAGACATGATCATCCACTAGAAATATAGAATTACTGCCAATAATACAAGCGGGGTTCCTGTTCTCAGCCATATGCACAAGATCAGCAAGGGAAAACAGATCAAGCCCTTATCTTATATTTCCATTGTACAACCTATTGAAAAGAAGCAAATAAATCGGGGTTAACATACCCAGCTGGAAGAGTATCATGAGCTTGTTTCCTCTTCTTATTCTGCTTTGGATACTCATCCCTCGTAGCAGGAGGTTCAGATGAAATCTCAATACTCCTTTTCCGGCTAAATGGTGTCTGAGATGCGTCTAAAGAGTTGTCGCTTAAGTAGATCACATCTTTCTCTAAATCATGCAGTTCTTTAGCATTTGCGGTGGAAGAAGGCACTTCATGGATAATTTTTGGCTCATCAGAATCGGCTTTCTCAGAGAATCTACCACCATCTTTATTAGTATCCGGAGAATGCAGATGTTCCGTAGACAATGTACCTTTTTCAGTATAGTCTTTTCCATCTAACCTCAAACCTTCGTCCTCAGACCCAGAGTCTGGAACTCTGTCATCCTTCCCAGAGGATGGCTCATCAATCGATCTCTGAAGTATCCATCGCTTGAACCAAGAAATGGAAGAGGTAGCCGGTGAAGAACTTTGTATACCTGGAACACAATGCATGTTGTTGTTCATACCATCTTCTGCTATGTTGCCTTCAGAACCCGAGCGCAACCTATGGGTCATGGATTGGGATTCAAAGCATGGTGTTGCTTGACTTTCCAGGTTGCTCAAATCTTGACCAGGCTGCTCATGGACCACAATCTCAGCAGAAGGGAGTTTTGAGTTCTCTAATTTTTTCAGGTGCTCAATCTCAGCATATATCTCTCCTCTGTCGGCATGCAACAACTCCCTATGTTTCTTCAATTTCTGTCTTTGCACCTTGAGTTCTTCAATCAAATTATTCAACTCGGCCCATTCCTTGTCCCTCCTCTCACGGTCCAGGCTAATCTGTACTCTCTCGATCTCAAGCCTTTTCATGTCCAAAGTAAGTTGTTCTTGCTCTTTCTTAAGATTTTCCTTGAGGCAACTAATATACTGAAGCTCGTTCTTCTCCTCCTCCTCAATTGCCTTCTCCTTTTCCATTAGATAGCTTTCGATTTCTTTGTGCCTCTTACTCACCTTGTCCTCCAGCTCTCTCTTTTTCACCTCAAACTCCAGCAGCATATCAGAGCGTTCTTGCTGAATCTGGGCAAGGGACTCAGTATGCTTACGCTGAAGTTCCTCCAAGTTGGCTTCATATTCAGTGCGAAGAGACTGGAGATCTTGCCTGTACTGATCACGAATCTTATCTCGCTCCATTTTCAGGCTCTCACGTTCTTCCTTGAGATAATTGCTATTAGCCAGTTTCTCTTTAGCAATCCGTTCTTCCTCTAGCCGAAGTTCTTCTCTTTTCTCGTCAATCAATTCCCACTCTATCTCAAACTGTGTCTTCTCAATCTTCAACTTGTCTGCTTCCGCCTCAAGCTCAAGCTTCTGGGTCCTTACCAAGTCTATTTCTTCTTTCAATCTTGCCTCTAGAATGAGTAGTTCACTGGTCTCGCTTTTCATGATCTGCAGGTCTGTTTCAGCAATGATAATTTCCTCCTTCCTCGCTTCTAAAGCATGCAATGATTTTTGCAGGGTAAGTGAGTTACGATGGGCTTCTTCTTTCTCCTTTTCCACTTGGAGCTTCTTCAGCTCAACCTCTTTCTCAGCCTTCTCAACTATGTTCTCCCTCTCTTTTACTACTGCAAGCCTCTCCATTATGTCCTTGTCCTTGCCAGCCAATGTCCTCATTCGGGCATCCAATTCTAACTCCTTTTCGAGAATAATCTCTTCTCGATGCTTCAAATCCAACTCCTGCAACTCCCATGTTCTTCTCTTCGCATCAATCTCTTCTTCCACCAACTTCCTCCTCATCTCTAGCTGTGCTTCTAATTCTGCTGTTCTCAGTTTGAGGGCATTTTCATGCTCTATTCTCAGTTTCTCAGCATTATCCTGGGAGATTGAATAGCAAACTATAAATAGGCGGAGAAAAATAATCAACCCAGTTTCTGAAGAAACTACACAGTAGGATATACATAGCTTCATAACATAGTGACCAATTGTACAGGGAGATCGCTTCGGCAATGCCTTCGACTTAGTTGTCCAAAAGAGGGGAAAAAAAGAACTAAGAAAGAGAGTACGGTTAGAAAGGGAGAGGTGGGAACATACATGTTCTTTGGTTGCAAGTTTTTCCTGTGAAATAAGTAGCTCTTTATCTCGCTTGTCCAACAAAGCCTCCTTTTCAATAACAGCCTGCAAACGAAGGCATAGATGAAATATGTATGAGTGGTTGACTGCATCACTAATGCTGTAATTACAATCCAGGGAGAACAAAGCAACAACTAAATATTATAAGGACCTTCTCCCTCTCAGAAATAGAAGCCTTATCGTACTCCAAGCTAGACTTCTCCAGCATTAAATTCCTTCTATCAGCAGAAAGACTTTCTTCAGCAGCTCGCAACACTTTCTCACGACGGCTCACCTCTTGCAGCTTGTCAAGGACATCAGCTTCTTTCTTTTCTAGCAGGTTCTTTTCAATAGCTAACCTACTTTGTAATTCATTCAGGGCTTTATTTCGCTCTGACAAAGACTGTCGTTGGAGTGCATTTTCTTTCTCCTTGGCATCATGCCTGGAGATAAAGAAACAGAAATAGAAGATGAAACTAGTTTCAAAAGTTGAATAGAATCCAGTGCCTGCATTATACGAGGATAAAACAAAAATAATTGACTTCTATAATCATATCTTTTTAAATTTGTCATGAACTCAAGCAGAAATGATATAATGGATCAAAAGTTTAACATCTGCGTGTAAAGACAGCAAAGCCATACCCAACTACTCAAACCCAATGATTCAATGCAGATTTCAGAGACACGCACAATCTCCAACAACAAGAGAACACGATTTGTTCATTAATAGACATTACACAATGATAGCATGAGTCGACTAAAGAAAAGTAAAATACTTACTCGGATTTGAATGAAACACTACGCCTGCGAAGGTCTTCTTCACGTGCTTCAACCTCCAGAAGCTTTCTTTCTGCAGCTCGGTGGTACCGGGTAGCATCAGCTTGAGCCAACTCTGCAGCATGCAGCTTACTCTCGGCCTCTGCATACTTCTTCTCAGCATCATCCATCATATGTCGTGCTTCAACCATTTTATTTTCAGCTGATACCTTTACTTCAGCACATTCAGCACGCATTTCATGCAGAGTCTTTTCAAGCTATTTTAGAAGCCATAAGAAAAACGAAAAATAAACTTATAAATAAGCCATCCTGGGGGGCAACAGTAAAAGAGCCAACAGCAGAGCCAAAAAAACATGGGTCTTACACTTTCCACACATTGTTTTTGTATCCCCAAAGCCTTTTTCAAATTATCTTCACGTTTCCCCGCTTCAGCTAAAGCAGAAGACAATGCTGCTTGATCACGCTTGCGAGTTACCTCAACAGATTCTGTAGATAATTTGGCTTGCTCGCACTTTGACTTCCAATCTTTACTTTCCAATATAAGGAGTCCCATATTATGTTGAAGGTCATATATCTATACCAACATAAGAAAGACATAAGCTGCAGCATGAAAATCCACACAAGCACAACGGAGAGCTAACTAGTTAATGTTCCGAATACAAGTGAATAGTAGGAAGAAACAACAGAATTCAAGAATGTCATATCAAATTTGCACTGCAGAGTGCAGAGTGCAATACAGCCATGTAACCACGGGTCCACGAACATACTACACACAGGAGGAATTCATTCTTAATCATGTGGATAAAACCGAAATCTCCTAGAAAATTTCTTCTATAGTTTCCTTTATTTTCAACATTTGTGCACTATCTAGCAGGGTGATTCATGATACAGAAATAGCTAACCAAACATATGCATAAGTCTGCCCACCCCTCCCCCAGAGGGCATAAACATGTTGGTGGTTTTGCAATGAGCAAAATCATTAATAACAACGAGACATAAAATTTCTACGTTACACCACTAAATCATTCTTTCTTATACTAGCAACTAGAGGCAATAGATCAATCACAAACAAAGCTGAAATCTGCCAGTGAGGCCTAGTGACTAGTATAGGGAGCACAGTAGGTAGAATCCTCATTCTATATTCCGATTCTATAATCAGATATTATTCAATATGATAACCAATCTTATCAAAAACTTTCATTTCTCACCAACATGACATTCATTTTTCATGGGCTTGAAGAGTTTCTCATTGAAGCCTACACTTGGTTTTATAAGTAATATTTTAGTGATAAAAAGGAGGCCAGATTAAGGCATTAGTTGCAAGAGCGAAGGAAAATAAGGCCCTATATTGCTCAACTCAAACATCTGCACGTACGGTCTTGCTCCTGGATCAACATTAGGACTGAGACTCCAATTTAAATCCGTTATCATAATGTCAGAAGATTGAGCAATGTGATAGGTGACATAGCAGCAATTATGGGATCAGTGGGAGCAGCTCTCGTATGTTTCTACCAACAATTAGAAGCAAGAGATCAAACATAAAACAAGCTGAAAAATGCCATTAATTTCTTATAATCCGTCCAATTCTATGATCTGATCTTATCCATTCCCAATCATTGATCAGGTTACATCCAACGACAAATTCTGATCCAATGAGAGTCAATATGATAGTAACATTACGATTCTTTAAACTTCCCAATATAACCTCGATTCTAACTACCATGTTAGCTCAATCAAGTAAGCCTACCCCGACACATAATATACCACGAATGCATCACTCTTTGCAAGTAAAAAGAATACGCAAACAAATTAATCACCACAAAAAAATTCCATTCCTTCTAAACAAAATAATTCATCCACGATATTCTACGAACAAGAACCGTAACGAGTAACACACCAAAAATCACTTGAATAAAAACCCGGAATCACACCAACAGCCACCTCAAACAGCTCATTAAATTCCTAATAAATCAACAAAATCCAAATCCAAATCCAAACACACACCTCACCACTCCACTTCACTTCACTTCAACTTCAAAACACAAAATCAAACATTCAAAAATCAAGGACTCTCAGTCTCAGTCTCTGACCTCAGCTTCGAGACTCGCAATATAAGCGATCAACGCCGCCTTGTCGCGTCTCTTGATCGACTCCTCGCTGAACCC